>VYZQ01008332.1:0-10190 GCA_013400655.1 Mystacornis crossleyi
CCGGCCCCCGGGCCCCCGGGGCGCTTGCGGGGCGCCAGCCCTGGCCTGGGTCCTGCAGATGCGCTGCCCGCCTTGCAGCAGAGGGGCCGCGACCCTCTCCCCACGGCCGCCGCCCCCGCCACTGCCCGGCTCCGCCGAGCGGCCGCCCCGGCGTTACGGGGGCCGGGGGCAGGAGAGGCTTCGGCCGCCAGTGATGAACCGGACGTGGACTGAGTAGAATTGTGACCTGGCGGGGGCTGTGGGCGAGTGAGAAATGCGCGACCCCGCCAGAGATGCCAGGATGGAGTCCTGGAGGAGAAGGAACCGGTTTGGGTTTCGTTTGGGTTGGCCTTTGATGGTTTTCTTCGCGACATGGCACACTAGAGAGTGAAAATATCCAGTGGAGTCAAAATTAAAACATCTCAGCGTCACTAAAGTAAAAGAGCCAAAAGTGGTGTTTGTTTCCATTCTCATGGGGAATTCGCAGTTAATGAGTCAGCGCTTGTTTTCCCATTACTTGAGCAACACGCCACTGGCAGATGCCTGCCTGGAGATCATTTGTGATCTACAGTTCATTTAATTAGCATTATGGTACCTGAATTGCATAAACATTCCTCAGCACAAGGATGCAAGTTTGCTGGTGTTCAGCTCTCTTCCAGCATTTAACACACAGGTCAGAATTCATTTGGAAAAATGGGAGCAGTGTCGTTTGGATGTTGTATTCCTGAAACAAAGGAATACAGAATATGAAAAAGTGAAGTTTCTCTGACTTGTATTTACTTGGTAGCTACATCATACCATAGCCTTTTTACATAGTTGGTGGAACACTGTCAGAGGTTACTGCTGCTGTCCTCTGAGTTATCTACCTACTGTCAGGAGCCAAGAGAGACAAACAGCTTTGATGCCTTTATGTTCTTATTTACCATTGTTATAAGTACATATTATATTATTGGCTTTTCGCAAATATTAAAATGAATGCTATGTGTGTAATGTTAAAAACTTCACTGTATGAATATAGTTTCCTTTATTAACAAAACTTAGAAATGGTAGTGTCATATATGTTTCCTAGACTATAGCATGATATGTAGAATGCTTCTTTTATTCATGTAAGTTAACTCAGAGAATGATAAAGATACTGCCCTGCATTCTTGGATTCTCCTATCTGAATGAAGATAATTGTGACAAACCCCAGATGCGACAAGACGAGTCACAAGAAGATTTAATCTGCAGGATGGGACCCCAAAAAGTAATAAAATGTTAAATTATTCTGCCAGAGGGAATGGAGGGGGGGTTGACACCAAGAGAGTACCAAGAAAGGAATGTTTGAATCATATATGAGGGTCTTTGAATATGCAACATACTGGTATATTTAAAGAAATGCTTTTCTGAGTTAAGGTGTGCCTCTGGCAGCATGCCAAGCACCCGGCCGTATGTAACTTTTGCTTTCCGGTCTCCCAATTGTCCCTTTATTAAACCTTTTAAAATTTTCAGCAGAAGACTGGACTTTGTTTCTCACACCATGCAAGAAAACAAACAAACAAACAAACAAACAAAAAAGTTTGCACAAATTATTCCAAGGAGAACAAATGGCAGTTTAAGTGGTTCTTGCTGTGTATCCTCACAGAGCTTGCTTCTTGTCACCTGCTTGTGTTTCCTACTCACAGCAGTGGCCAGAAGCAGAGCTGGAGACAAGCAGAGCCAGTGCAGTCCCTGTGTAGTCTGCTGACAGCTCCGCAGGGCAGAGCTGCAAACCCTCCTACTCTCTCCCTCCTCAGCCCACAGCTTTGCCAATGAACCTCCAGCCTCACCTGGGATGCTTCTGACAATGGTACAACATAATCATAATGTAGTCCTTTTACATAATAAATAAGAAAGGCAAATTCAGAAGCAAAAGCCAGAAAGAGGTTTTCAGTCCCATTTATTATTAAATTAAGCAACCAAAGTTAACTTGAAGCTCTGCACTGAGACAACAGAAAGAATAGAGGAATTTATTGTAACAAGTTTGTAATCTAAATGTTATCAGGGATGGAGTGAGTGATAGCAGTGCAGAGAGGACAGAGGTGAAATGGAGCAGGAAAAAGACTATCGTGGTTCAACAACTGCTTAGTCTGAGAACTCTAACGATGTAACAGTGAGATAGTACAGAAAATTAACTTCTAGGTTGATAAGATTTGAGAAGATCTTTATAAAATTCTCCACAATATTATACAGAAATCAAAGTTACACAGAGGTAATCACTATCACTGATTAAAGAGCAGTCGAAAAACAAAGTTAAGAGAAGAAATGTACAGGCAATTTTTAAGATGGCAATCTGGGTTTGTTCAGAGGACCATCATTTATTGATAATCCCTTTAGCAGTGCAAGAAACAAAATTTGCAGGTGGTTAAGACATGATTGAGTTATCCAAGCCTAACTTAAATATGTCACCTACATGTTGTATTAAGGTTGAAATGACTTTAGGACTGTAGCTTTAGCTACCTGTAACTGAAAGTATTATCACATCTTTAATTTGTAAACTCAGATAAATGCAGGATAATGGAATTAGGTACTGTATGACAGTCTGCTGTCATAAGGTCTCTGGGCAGCAAAGAGGAAGATATCAGTGACTGAATGTGGTTTTCAGAAAAAGAACAAGCAGAAAAAGTATAAAGAAAACAAATTAGGAGTTGAGGAGATACTGTCACACATCAGAAAGACACATAGAACAGTTAAATTTCTTAATACATTACTAAAAAAAGAACACACACATAGACAAATCTTTATATATATGGGAGACGACTGAGAAACACGTTGGGTTCTTTGCCTCCTGCCAGCCCTACTGCACACTGGGGTCAGAAACAGTCTGTCATCTTGAGTTTTGTTTTAGTCCCATCTTCAGCTCCTAAATTTCTCTCAAAAATCCTTAGGTTTACTCAACATCAACATAAGATCTGTAGCAAGTCAGAGCTTGCCAAGCAAGGAGCGATTTGCTCCAATGTCTTAGTCCTATCAGAAAAGTCAAACGGTAAATCAAGAATGAGTAAAACAAAGACTCTGCTGAAAATAACAGCTGAAATCAGATGCATGAAAGCAGTGCCCAGCCTCTGGTGACTGCAGCCTGTCAAGTGAACATGAGCCAGGCAGGGAAGCAACACTTGCTTGTCAAAGCCAAGTCAGACAAGTGTTTTTCATACCTATAGGCCCACAGTTCCTTGAACTCCTGTCCTTGGATTTCAGGGCTGTTTTATTACTGACTCTGTGAACTGTTCAATCACCCCTTTATATAATTTGCCAATTTCTAATTATAAAATACTAAAATAAAATCCCTGTGCTTTGCATTTCCTCCTCTCACTATTACTGCATCTGTTTCTACTCACATGCCTCTTTCCCTTCTTGAGGCAACAGAGCAGCTGCTTTTGGATTTCCCTCATCACAGCATATTTATATAAAACTTTCTTAGCCATGAAAAATTATTTATATTTCAGGACATCCCTTTGAAGTAGATTTTAAAGCTAGAGGGAAATCTCCTTTACATGGAGATTAACAAAAGTGCTAAAAAGCTTATGGGATCCTGGAGCCAAAACTATCTGTGAAGATTGGAATGCACTAAATCAGAGGAAGAAGCAGGACCCAAATAAAGTGTAACAGCACAGGCCATCAAATAGAGCCTAACCTCTGTAATCCTCTTCCCCACTGATCTCAAGAAATCCAACACTGACAGTCTTGGAATACATGCTGCCTTTATGACCAATTAGTACATACAGTTCCTTTATGTTCTGTAAAGCCTTGCAACAAACTTGCTATTCTCAAAGTCCACTCAATAAATATGAATGCTAGGGATGGTGACAGCAATGATAATCCACATGGCAACAAGGCTCAATGACAAGCAAGGCGATATGAATGGGTGATGAAAATTGGCTTGGAAGGTGTGCAAAGGGTATAGTAGAAAATGATTTTGAAAAATATAATTCCTTGGTGTCTTTTCTCTCCCACACTGGTTCAGAGATCCAAGGAGTAAGTTAACAGAAGGAGAAAACTGCTAAAGAAAAGCAAGTACTTGAGGATCTACCGGATCTTACATCCATGCAATTCTTTACGTTCCCTTTAAATGGGAACTATCTAACCTCAAAGGATCACAGAATGTTCCTTGCTTTCAAACTCTCAACCTTGTTATTTGTTCCTCTAAATTTCATCACTGCACTTACAAAGCGTAACTAGTTTAGCTCTTAGGTGGCTCTACCACATTTTGACTGATAGCATTTAGGTCCAGAAGAACTGTCAGCAGATATCCACACAATTTTTCACAATATACATTGCAGGAAAGATAACAAGGTCTTTATTAGTGGAGGGAGAAGGTTTGATATTGGGTTCAACACCCAAACTGCTTTAGTGATGTTCTTCAGCGGTCAGGCAGCTGTATCGTAAGACCAAATGACAAGACTCGAATAGCTGGCAGAGCCACTCATGTTGGAGTCACAGCTGGATGCAGTGCTCAGCTGGAAACACACGGTGCAGCATGGGCTGGCAGGGCTGCTGCTCTGGACATAGACAGTGGTGTTCCCCGATGGAGCAGGGAACCCTGCAAGCCCTCTGCTGGCACCTATAGCTTTCTGCAGCCCAAGAGCCACCCAGTATACAGTTTATAAAGACAATGGATTCGTTTATTACTGTAGTTTTGGTACAGAATTATTTTGATACCCTTAAGAATCTTTCCTGTTACATTTCCAGTGTAAATATCTCGGTACATGAACAGTGGTGGAAAACTTCATTCACAACAGTACAGCAGGCAACCTCTGCAGCACTCAAAATTTTGCCAAAGTTATCTTCCTCTACACAAAACTCAGTAGCTTAGTTGGACAGTCATAAATCTCATCTAGAGAAGACTGCAGACCTCTGAACCACCAAAGTTGTGCAGTGGCTAACTTTGAGCACCAAACCTATACTATTCAAAGCTTTAGGCCTTTCAAAAGTTCAGCTAGGGAAAAAGAAATAACGTTTTGCTCCCCTTCAGCATATTTCATGTGTAGCTCTCACTCTCTGGGAGCTTCAGCAAGGATGCATCATCTGTGTCTATTTTACAGGGGCACAAAGAGTTATGGTGGTTTGTGTGGCCCTGCAGAGGCAAGATGTTTTTTTCCAGTCTGACACCTTCCAGCCTGGGCTGCAAGGGCTTGCCCAAGAACAGCTTGAACTTACCACTTCTTTGTAAATCCAATCTCCCTGTTCAAAGCCCAGCTTTAACAGAGCAATGTCTTTAATTAAACCCTGTCCAGTTCAGATGTGATGTTTGTGTAGATGAATCATGTAAGTCTGAACTTCGAAGAGTAGATGGGAGGGCATGGCTGAAGTGCTAATATTCACAGCTGCCTCCTTGCAGCAAGAAAAAGACGTAAAAGGAGTGCACAAGGTGGAAAAGCACTTGCACGCAAGGTACCTCGAAGGTGCCGGTTTCTGGTTAGTGCACACCCCTCCAGACACAGGGTGCTTATGCTACCTCTGCACAGCCTTCTGCAAACAGGTATCAACTTGCTCTGCCCCATTCTCTGATCAGGCCAGATGAGAACCGGCTCTAATCCAAAAACTGTGTAACTGTGGTTAGCCTGCTGTGCTGCTTGAGTATCTAAGCCCAGCTCTCAACCATTGCTTGTGAAAAGCTGTGGAGATACACATGGCTGTGAGGAAAGCTGTGCATAAGCTCTGTTATTGGAGCAAATGCACTTCAGTCCTCTCTTGTGTACTAGGCATGCACATGAGACACGAAGATATCTTTGTTCAGCTCAGAATAAAAGAAGTGAAAAAAGATCCAGTTAGCCTCAAAACTCAGACACAGTCTAGATTTACATGCCCAGTCCAGATCAGGGTCACAGATTAACTCCAAATACCAAAACTTGAAGTATACAAGCCCTTCTTACTCAGCATCCTCCAAACTCCATCTGAATGAGTCATACCAGTTCATGGCAATGACACAAGAAAAAGATTTTAATCTTCTATTGCTTGCAGCTGACATTAATTAATAATAAAAGAGTGCTGGAAATGTGCCTCACTGCTGAACTCGGGTACGCCCCTCTTCTTTCTCCCACTCACACTACAGCAAAAAAATGGAACCTGGGAAAAGTTCTGAGGACCACGGCAGCAAATCACCACTCTTGTGCAGGGAGAAAAGTTGACTGTGTCTGAGCAAAAAGGACAGAAGTACAAGACTTAGGAGGAAGGTGTGTTGTCTCTGCACGGATGTCTCTGAAGCAGTAGAACTCTCAGGAGCTGGTGTGTGCAACCTCAACTGCAAGAAAAATGAGTCTCATGTTCTAACCCTAACACACTGATTGTAACCCTGCCCTGGCAAGCAGTGAATATATGCTCCCTAACATTTAGTTGGGTAGGGTTTTTCAGTAACCTAAAAAACCTTTATGGATACATATAATGTTGCCTCACTGCTCAAATCTCCTCCAGATCACCAATCAATAAGGTGGCAAAAACAAAGAAGAACACAGACAAAGTAAGCACAGAGCTGTTCACTGGGAGAAAGTCTTGCTGTTTCATGCCATGCTTTGGTTTTTCTCTTCTTGACAGCTTGTGATTTATAAAAAACACTTTGTCTCTTAGCAGTGATTCCCGATCTTCTTTGATCTCTGTGTGCTGAAGTATTAGCATCCAGGCAGCATTTTTGTATGACAAGTGCTGCTTCGTACACTATGATCATTGCAAGAGGCAGAGACAGGGTCTCTTTTGTGGGCTGCTGCTTTGGTTCAGGATGCAGGAGGTTATCCTCTTGCTGATGCAGGCTGGCGGCTCTAACAGAAGTGAATTCTGAGATGGGATTTGTAAAACAAGTGCATAAATACTTTGGAGCCACAGCGAAATGGCCAACAGAGCTGCTTAGTCTGTCTTTTGCCAAAAGGAATGCAGGTGCTGGCTGGGAGGGCTCAGCCTTCGCCCAGCAGAGGCCAGCACACACGCAGTGTTCGGCAGGCTGTGCTTGCAGAGCAGAGCTGTCTCCCTCCTGTCTGGCCTTCCCCGGCTGGAAAAGAGTCTCTCAGCCTCCTGCGTGCCCTCGATTATGTACTGCTTTGAGAGAGGTTTTCAGTGAGGAACTATGTAGCGCAACAGAAAGGCGCTGACATCCTACTGGGGCAGGGACAGGCTTCCACAGGCCCAGCCATCACCCAGTTTATCCAGTTGTGTGCCCAGAGGCATCCCCTTCCCTTGGAGCAGCCAGCACCACAGTGCTCCTGTAGGCTGGGCATGGACCAGATAACATACACTTGAGAAACGCCAGATGCCACGGAAATGAAAATCACAAGAACTGCGTTGCTGGTAGGAGCAGACAATCGCAAGCAATTTGAGATGATTGCCCTGGCTACCGCCCTGTACCTTTTTCCTCGTTTGGGCTCACGTGCAGTTCATTTGAGGACAACGGTGAGAGCCACACCAGAGAACAGGCACTTGGCTACTTAGAAATCAAAAGTAGCTTGTGACGAGTCTTGAGGGGAGGCCCGGAACCCGGGAAAGAGAAGCAAGAGACAGCACCAGTATAGAAGTGAAGGAATCTCCTCCCACAGCCTGAGCAAGCAGTCTGTGCAGCTCTGCGAATAGCCTCAGGAAAAGATCTTTTTTCCAGCCACTGTTTGAAAGGGCTGAAAGGATATGTTGTCCCTTGCTGCTTGGGTGATAAGGACATCTCCCAGGAGAACCATTCTTTATAACATCATAGAGAGACTGCCTCCCAGACACCTCACAATTGCCAGAAGCAAGCAGAGGTCAAAACCGGCTTGAACCATGCAGATCATGTTCTGTGATCGGGTTTTTGCGGGCAAGACCGGGGCAAAGACAAGTCAGATTGGAAGATGTGTCTCCTAGGAGCAGCAAATGCCAGAACGGCTTGGTTTGGCCGGAACGACTGAGCACAACATGGGTAGGAGGCCTTCCAACTCACAGTCAGCCCTGCAAAAGGAGGACACATTAACTGATGATGCCAAGAATATTGTTTAGGTTTTGGAGAGGATGTTGTTGCAAACCCGTCTCCCAGTCTCACCACTTGCTGCTTGTTTTCGTTCTGAGTTGCAGTAGTAAGTCTGAGACGTTACCAGTGAGTGGGTCTGGCAATTCTGCGGGCATTACACAGAACCCCACCCAGCCTGAAGGATCTAGATTTCGACAGCTTTGCACCAAAAATATTGGCTTCGTATATGTCTGGGCATAGGTGAGATATACATCAGGGTAGGATCTTCTCCATCTGCGGATAAAACCAAGCTTAGCATTTTATAGCCATGAGAAAATAGAAAGGTCACAGCAAGGATGGAGATCTGTCACTGTAGGCAACACTGCAAGCTTTGGTAGGACTCTGTTGCATCCTCCAGTGAAGAGCGTGAACCTGCAGTGCCCTCCACAGCAAACCCCAAGCAAGGTAGCAGTAGCTTTTTTCTCTGACTGTAAACCAGGAAGCTTGGGAACATCAGAACGCTAAGGAACAGCAAAAGTGAAAGTGAAAAATCTGGGAGAAAATCCACCAGAAGCTCGAGGAGCAGAAGCAGAGCCTGTAAAGACAAGCTTATCTGGAGCTGGAATCAGTTGTCTCTCTCAGTCTTAAAGGGACAAATTCCAGAGAAAAGCACCTTGGGAAGGGCCTGTGTAGCCTGACTGACTCAAAGCATGGCCTGTGCAAGGAATCAGCAGCTCTGTTTGTTGAACCAGTGGTTAGAGTGAAGCCTATTGGTGTGAGATCTAGCAGAGAGGGGTGGTGTAACACACACTGAAATTGTTCCTGTAGATCTATTCTGCATGTCATATATGCAGGAACCCAGCTACCTGGCTGGAATAACTACCGTTCTTCCCTCTGTCCTTCCCTAAATGTGCTCATCCCTCATCCCAGAGCCACACAGACAGGGAGGACCAGTGCAATTACCCATTGCCTCAGCACTGCTTTTGTAGGGTGGTGACACCCAGGCCAGTGTGCTGACACCAGGCATCTCTGACCACGGTGCTTCCCATGCTGGCACAGAAACTGCAGGCAGGAGGCTCACAAATCTCTGAGCAGACCATGGCAGGAGAAATCACAGTGCTACCTGCACCTGACCTGAGGACAGCTTGCTGAGGCACAGCAGTATTTGGTTATCATCTTGCTAGTGCAAACCAGAGGGAGAAAATGTGCACAGCACAGCACATTACAGACTTTACTCAACTGCTCTTGAGAGCTATGATGATGGACCAAAACCCATCTGGAATTCGCTGCTTCTCTGTGCCTGAAAGAAGAATATCTACAAATTTGGTCTATTTCTCTCATTTAAAAGCCTACATCAGCAGCACTGCTTGTGGTACTCTCTGCTGAAAAGTTTGCAGCTGATGCTCCTTGAAGATGACAGCAGTCCTGAGCCACTGTTAGCAACAGAACCACTGGCAGGTGGGGTTCAGCCTTGTGTATAGAGTGGGGCTGGTAAGTGGGCAGCTGGCTGGTGTGGGGTAAGGTGCAGAGACTGCCTATATGGACCAGCTAGTGTTTCCAATAAATCAAACTCAGAACTACTAATCTACTGTTCTCTGACCTTTCAGGTTTCACCTGTTTCAATGCATGAGGTAGTACAGCAGCTTTTTGCAGAGCTGTGACTGATGGGCAAGGGGAAAGAATGTAGGCTGCAGCTACATGCCTTAGCAGGGTACCTTGGAGCAAGAGTCCTGCTAGGTCCTGCTTCTCCTGTGCACTCCAGGACAACATCACCAGCTCCCTCCATGCCGTGATGCTCCTTCCCAGCTGTGCGGCTGGCCAAGCTGAAAGCTCCACCAGCCCACCAAGACCTGCCTGTGAGCTGACACAACATGGCAGTGCACCTCCACGTGTGCAAGGGGAGCATGTGGAGGCATAGCCACCAGTAGCAGGGAGCCAAGAGAGTCAGCAGGGAAGAGACCTGTGATACTACATGGCATGTCACCCTCGTTAGCCAGGTCCAGCCCTGCAGCAAGGAGGGACCCATCCTCCCCAGGGACCCCATCACCCCACAAACCACTGTTCCTCAGCCTGTCCAGCCTACGTGCATGGGCCCCCCTTCTAAATGTGGGGCTCTGGTAGCTGGCCCTGGATCAGACTCCCGTGCCTGCAGGGCTGTTTCCTGGGCTCCAAGTTCTCCCCTCCTGCTGCCTGTGTCTTCACTGTATCAGGCTTCAGGAGTAACTCAAATCCTATTTTGGAAACAAAGAGTTAAGCATTTTCAATCTTTATTTTACAAAAATAAACCAGTTTT
>VYZQ01008337.1:10065-32667 GCA_013400655.1 Mystacornis crossleyi
GGTGGGGGGGGTGGGAAGAAAATAAAGACAACAGAGTCTTGAATCCTCATCCATGAGGTGAAATTCTTACTCTCTGCTGCCTGTTGTGTCAGCAGCTTACATTCACATGCTTCCCAACTCAGTCAGGAGTCAACTCTGTTGCTTCCTGACTTTGAACCTTATCCATGAGACAAAGCAAAAGTGTCTTGTGGGGTTCTTGGCAGAGTGGTTCAGCGCAGGCCGGGCTGAAACTATGGTGATTTGTAATACGCATTTGCAGAGATATGTTTCTCTGCCATGTTTTCCTTTGATATAATTGGAAACAATGTTGTGTGAGTGCTGACAATCTGAAGAGGGCAGACAAAATCTCCAAATCTCTCTTTTTTTTTTTTTTTTTTTTTTTTTTTTCAACCATCCATACCTTTGCTGAAGTAGAATTGGATGAAACTGGCTGTTCTGAAGAACAGTTGACAGATGACCAACATGTTACTGAAGAGCTCTGATGAAGGCTGCTTTCATCAAATCCATTGTTTTCCAGGAGGGTTAAACTCCTCTTAATATCAAAGCTATTAGGTTAATTCTCACACAATAATATGGTTTATACCTTTTGTACTGCACCTGTATTGGGTTTGAGGCATGAAACTACTGCCCATAAATATCTGTTCCAAGAACTTGTATACACCTGTGACTCTAAAAGCCCTGCAGCCTTTGGGGAATCATATTTTGTAGCTTTCTTTAAAATTAAACTGGCTATATCTTAAGGGAATTTTGAATTCTAAAGTTGCTATTAAAATGTCTGTTGGTTTAAGTGATGCTATAATTTCTCCATGACTTATCAACAAAAGTTGCAATAGGCTCACGTAATTACAGCCTTAATTTAAGTTTCTGCTATGATTTAACTTCTGTCAGAGTATACCTTTTATCATCAGTATTTCCTTGGCATCTTTTCATGCAAGTCAGGGAAGATGCTACTAAGCATCTCTAAACTTTTATTGCCTTTCAGAGGATGACAGATAATTCTCTGATGAAACCTGGGCACTGAGCTCACGGGGCACTTCGCCAGCATAGCATAGCTGGTTTTGTAGCTATCTGTGTTTCTAACATGACACAGTATCAGAATGGCAACTGTAGCCTGCAAAGACATGCAGAAACATGCTTTCTAAAGTGTTGGGTTCTTTTTAGGTCCCTGAAGTCAGCTCAAACTTCAAATGCATTTTCATCACTAATGCCCTCATCGGGTCTAACAGGAGTTTTAATGGGTCTTTTTGAGAAATGTGCTTGTATATTTTTGAATTCTAGTCAACAGGGTAGCCTTCCAATACATTTTTTTCAAAGAATTGATATCTTCAATCACAAATGAACAGACAGGCAATATCAAAAGGACAGGAGAGTAATAGCCCCTCAATATATAAATATATGCACAGCGCCCCACGATAAAAATGAAATTAACATCTTCAGGTGTTCCGAAAGTGCGTAGTAAAGAAAGCATGCTCAGGTGTGCTGCTTCTGTGAGAAAGGAAAGACAAAGTTTGCATGCTATTTGCCATCCATGCAGAACAAGCTTGGAGAGGAAAAAAAACTTTGGAATTGTTAATGCTACTCTGCTTGATGAGACCATGGTGGCAGGTTGCAACATGCTATAATTTGGCTTTTGGTTTCCTTTTCTTCCTCTCTTCCTGGGAGCTGTTATTCCTCTGTTGAAGGAGCTATTCCAGTAGCATGAGAAAACCCCAGCTGCTTTGCAGGGATGCTTTCTGGGAGCTGGAAATAGGCAGTTAAATGACAAATGTATGGTTAAAAAATGCCAGGATTAAGGATAGCTATCAAGACCCTTGACCTAAAAATATGCTTAAAGTTCAAATGCATGCACTGAAGGAAGTGACTAAACTGGTTTTATAAAATGGGTTGCTAACGAGGCTGTGAATCTACCTTTCTGATAGAAAGAAGTTTATCTCTCAGGTAAAACAGGTCAGTGAGGAAGTCCTGAAGCCCTGTTTCCTTGGGTCTTGTCCTATGGGACAAAGAGAATCTGAATCCAGCAAACATAGTGTTTCACAGACGTGGAACATAGTGAGACATAGGAGAGCTTCCAAATTACCTGCATTATTGAGTGGAAAAATTCTGCATTTTAAAGTGGGGAACTCAGCCAGGTCTGTGTCCATAGATAATCCTATTGGTAACAGAAGCTAATTTTAAGGGATCAGGTTTGTCAGTGTCCTGACCAAGCAAACTGTCAGAATTAAAAACAAACAAAAAACCAAAAAAAACCCCCCAACACTCACAAACCAACCTACCAACCTTCTTTTCTCCCCAGAAGCCCCACCCCTTAATCTCACTTAGATATGTATCATTTGGCTTCTGCTTGTGTTTTATGGAGAACTTAGGCATTTGAAGTTTTTGCTCTTACATGTATACCTGTGCAAATACTCCTGAACACTAGATGTTCCAGATGGTAGTTTCATCTTTCCTATAGTTTATGATTGGTGCATTTCAACTGGTTCTGGAGAAGAGATTAAGCTGCAAACAGCTGTATTGTGTTCAGAGCCTGAGGAATTTGAATTTTGCTCATACCTACTATTTCTTTGCCTCCTCATCTTCTACAGACTGGTTGCAATCAAATTGTGCTGCTGAGAACTGGCTGATGATAGCGGCTGCAGACAAGATTTTTACGTGCTGTTAAAAATGAATAAAAACTTCGAGCACTTGCAAGTACTTAATGTGTGTGGTATGCAAGCAACAGATCATTCTGTTGCCAAAGCTTTTGGTGCTGAATGCTGCTGCAACTTGATTTATGTGTGACTGTTTAAGTTGAAGTAGCTATCCAGTCTTGCAAGCTTATTTAAAAGAAAAAAATGCAACTAATACGATTTTGAAGCATGACTTCACTGTCCTACTTATTTTACATCTGAAATTATTGGTGAAAGTGGTAATGCAGTGTTCTCCTGGAAGGACTTGTGTGTAATCCGACTGAAGTCAGTTACTCTAATCAAACAGCAGACTGGGACTGGTGTGCTTGCAGCAAAACTCAAGTTTGTATTTTCTCTGTTGTGCCAGACAGTGTCCAGCACTTATAAAAGGAGTGAAACTGTGAGGAGGCATATTGGTAAGTTGTCCTGTGTCAGTTTTTGGTTCTGCGGACACTGCATTGTGCCTTAACCACGGTAAGCTCTTGGCAATAGAAAGCGACCCCACTGCAACAGCGTTTGTCTCCAGAATCAAGTGCTCTGACATCCTGGAGCTTGCTGAAGTGCCTCCCCATCTGCACAACTGCCACTGCCAGAATGTTCTCTGCTTTCAGATTCAAACTGATTCACTTTCCTTATGTCACCTTAATTGAAAATAATTCGTATTACTAATTTTATGTCATGTCTGTGCTCATGTAATAGAAAAGTGCTGTTACAGACATGATCATTAAAAAGAACCTACATATTAGTAAGGAGAGAAGAGAAACTGTCTGTTAAGGAAGGTAATTAAAACCCTTTGGAAATTTTTAATATATATTAAATGTTTATTTTTAAGTGATCAAGGATATACTTTTTTGCTTCCCTAAAAACTAATAAAATATTCATAAATTGTTAGTATGAGAAAAGTACAGGCAAGAGCATCCTACCTAAAGAGCAACTTGAAGTTCAGCAGGTGGTGTTGTGACTTTATGGGGAGCTCCTAGACAATGTGTTAATTTTGGAAAGCTGTCCATGTAGATAAATACTGAACAGTAAGCCACCAACATTTGGAAAGACACCTCTCAAACCTGAGAAATCAGATCCAAATCCATCTCTGAAGGCAAAAGAATGCAGGTTCTGTGGGCACATACCCAGTGGAGTTCTCCTACTCAGCCTCTGCTCGAAGGTTATGAAGTACAGTTCTCCTTGTGCTGGTAAACCAGTCCAGGGAGTGTGTAGAATTGCTAGGAGTATTCTCAAATAGCTGGATTTCATAAGCCTCTAAAGTATGATTTATCTAGACTAAATACAGGTGACTGTGCCATGACAGGCTGAGCCACTTCAGTTTACTAGGGGAGGACTAATGATTTCAGCTGTCTTGGTTGCAAACTACAATTATAATCTTTTTCAGGAGCAAAATGAGCAGATTTTATTACCTGCATTTTTGCAGAGAGAGAGAAAGGAAGTCACTAGATTCCTGTCCTAGAATGAGTAATTTTTGAGTTGCTGGCCAGGTTTCTTTTTCCTCTCGCAATCCATCAGCATCTGGAACTACTGTAATATGCTGCATCCCTCTCTAGTCCTTTAAGTATTTGCTTTAAGACTTTTTTTAACAGAATCCTTTTTGTGCATACTAATTTTTACTTTCCCATTTGAAGGCGAAAGAAAACATAGGGAAAGTGAGAATGGCCTTTGAGGGATATTTGTCCCATAACTTGCCTGATTGCAAGACCAGTTTGCAAAACCCTTGTTAGAACACACCAGTTTTGAGTACAGTTGTTCAACTGTGTTGCAAAATGAATGTTGTTCTTGAATTTGCATGCATAATCATTTGATTATTGTCTTCCTGAATTGATCCCAGTGAAAAGATGAGGTTTTCTGATATGCTTTCATTTTAGATGTGGTGCGTCAAGTCAAGAGATTAAGCACTTCTTGTTAATGTGCTCTCTTCCCCTCCAAACCTCACGCAAAAAACCAAAACCTTGGATATTCTTCTTAAGGGCAAAAACAAACTATCCTCTTGGAATCATTTGAATACAATTAATGACATAAAAAGGTACAGCCAAAATTTTATTCAAAACATCAATGTGTCTGCTTACTGAGGAAGAAGCTGGCATGTCTATCTATGAAGTGGTCAGCTACTGACACAAATTCCTTCTCCCTGCTCCCAAAGCTACTGTGTGCCACTCTTCCTCTATACAAAGACAATTTGCTTTTCATGTAGTAATGAAGAATAATGTTTTAACAGACAAAGGCATTTCTAGTGTATTATTGTGCTGTCTTTTGAGTAGCACTAGATGCTGGGAAAAATGGTAATTCACAGTGTGAATGCTTCTCACCAGCAACGTGGGTAAGAACTGAGCATATACAGTCTATGTTGCATAAGGTACAATGGTGAACACTGTGGGAGAGAGAAAAGCTCAAATTATAGCTCTTGCTGATGGCCAAGATACCAGCCTTTTGTAATTCTTTAAGACAAAGACAGCCCAAACAAAATCCAAAATATTGTCCCTCAAAATGTGTATGTCACTGAATTTAGTAACAATATGTTAATTTTTAGTGTTTGCAAATTCATGTAAAAATACACAGCAATATTGCTGAAACACCTGTGTTCCTCTGCTTTTTCTTGTAAACTGATACAAGGCACAGGTGGCCTCTCATTAGCTTATTTCACACAAATATAAATATACTGCACCGTTTCTCTTGCTGTAACTGCATAATCCAGGAAACATGATTGCTACTGATTTAATGTAATCAGTGTTGTGAGGGGATCATTCTGAGCTCTTTGTGAATGGCTCTATTCTGAGGGGATTTACACCCCATGTAAATCTGATTTAAATGGGAGAGTGGTGGAATGTGGCTTTCCTATTTAACCTATGCAAAAATCTATATTCTCCCACCTAGGTTTCTCACTGTGTGATGGGATACTCAGCTGGTACGTGGTGGGGGAGGGGAAGAACACAAGTCCAATGAGGACAGGGAAAGTAGGTAAGGGACTATCTCAAACAGGCAAGTTGTACGTTTTGATTCAATATTCTGATATTCTTATCAAGGCTTTCCAGAATGTGACACTGACTCAAACCGCAAACAATAAGGAGAAAACAGAAAACATGTATCAATGTCTTTGGTGTTCTGCAATGGTTTCTTTTTTTCTAAAGGACCAATGTTACCGCAGAAATAAAAATCTAGAAGAAAAGCAGAAAGCCATCTTAAGATGTAAAAGCAAATGCATTTAAAAAATTATTTTAGTATTTAAAAGATATATTTCTGTTGAAATTTATTGAACTATAGCCAGATTTATTCAATTAAGATAATACACTTCAAGGTTAACTACCATTTGCTGTTCACTTAGGCAAGCTATTGTACAGTTATGTAAATTTCATGAACAGAGACACGACTTGAGTGTCTTAATTACAAGCAAAAAGTGTCATTTAAATATGAATAAGTGAATAGTTGCCTGTATTTCCTGTTCACATTCTGCTGTCATCTTTAAGACCAAGAGCTAACTAACCATCTATATTGTGCTTTCACTTTTTCCTTCTGTCTCTAAAATGAAGAAAAAAAAAAAAAAAAGAACAACCACAACAAAGCCTGTCATATAAATGCATGTAAAGCAGATGATGCGGGAATGTCCTACTCTTAGAGTTGTTATTAGCACAGTGAATTTTAATTTACTGAGATCACAATGAATAGCAGTAAATATGCAGCATTTTCTGTGGATTTCTCTGCATTTCAATATGATATCTATATTCAAATTGTACAGTCTATAACTTACTTGTAAGCTCCTTTCATAGTTACTTTCTGACAAGCCTGCTAAGGGCTTATTTTGTATGCTTCTATTTTCAGTGCTAAGACCTATTATGAATTCTTCGCATTTATTTATATACACATAGTTGTGTTCAAAATAGCCTGTCTCCTTTTTAATTTATAGCCAGTCTAAATCAAATTTTATGTAACAAAAAGTTTGGTAGCAATATTCCCTCCTCGTCTTTACGACCGAATTCCCTGTGTTCCTGCCGTGTTGATAGTTTGGGATTTTTTTCCCATTGTTTTGATTTGTTTGTCTCTCCAAAAATGACCTAGAAAGAAATCTGTTGTTAATCACAAATCAACGAGGGAGGGATGATTAGTTAATAAAAACCATGCCTTGTGTCTGTGGACCAAATGGCTAACTCTGGTTCTCAGTATGCACAGGGTCTTGAAAGACTGTTCCCATCCCTCAGTGATGTTGCAGCAGCTCTCCCCGAGGAATGAGAAGTTCACTATTCACTCTGTGCTTGCATCACCCTTTCCAACATGTTCCCACTGATACATTAAAGGAATTAATTGCTCATAATGATCTCACCATCTGTTAACAGAGGTTCATACCTACAGGCTGGTGGCATGTGGTGGTCCTATTCAGAAATCAATAGGCAATGCTGGGGGAACGCTTTCCCACATTGCCTTCCATTGCACTCTGAAAAGGGGAGGAGAGCTCAGTGTTGGCCATCTGCTCCTTGTCTTTCTGTGCGAGAGACCTCGATGCAGTCCAGCCTGGCTCTGATCTGACTCCAGTCTGATTGGAATGTGGCTGATCTGAGAGCCTCTCAAAGCTGTGAAAGTGAGTCAAAAGGAGATCCCCATTGTCCAGCGGGGCTGAAAGAAAATGATCACTTTAAAATTCATAACTCCCAGGTGCCCGCCATCTATTCATGGGAAAAACTCTCTGAACTTCTCTTCATTAAAAAGAGAGGGAGTCCAGCTAAAAAGAGAGAAAAGGAAGTAGTTTGTGGGAAATGTGCAAGGGATTTCAGGCTAAACAAATGAGGAATTTGAAATTTTTACTTGTATTAAAGGAACCGTGTAAGGAAAGGGAAGCATTTGTAAAAGCAGGGCCTCTGCTTCAGGGGCCCTTCCCTGGGGTCCTTTAGCAAAATAAAAAGGCTTTTCCCACCGCTCCCCCCCATACCATCCCCCCCCCCCAGGAGTTTTGCCTCCCTTTTTCTCTTTCTTACCTGTGTAAATGAGGGTAGGAATAGTACATGAATTAGGCTGCCCCTGCTCTATGTGATGAATTAGAATGCATTCAGTTTGCCCACCTCTCCTGCATGTATTTTATTGTTTAGGTTGCATAGAAAGCTGACCTGATAAGAAATGTAAACTGAAGCTGAATATCCTTATGGAGAATTAGACTAGCAAGGGGGTGGAAGGGCTGTTCTGTCAGCTTGCTGCCTAAACTTTGCCCTGCCCCCCTGTCTTGTAATCTAAGAATTTACCATATCACAGGAGGGATTTTGGTCTTCTTCCCCTCCCCCACTTTCTCCATCTTTTACCTCTGAATGTGAGATAGTGCTGAATCTTTCCTCGTTCCTCAGACACATTACCTGTGCTTCCCAATTTGTGCTTTTGCACAGGGCCTTGCAATGTCTGGGGTGGATTTATGCTTATTCCTACAATGAGAGATGTCTTTTCCCTCTGAAATTGTTCTTGTGGCCAGAGGAAGAAAGACTGGAAGGACCTTGCCTTCTTAAGGCAGGAATGGACTGTTTTGACAACTCTTCATCCAACTACCTCTTCAACAAAGGTTGTTGAATTACTCCTGGCAATTCTAGTTCAGAGCCTGTAGCTGTAGGCTGACTGTTGAGTATCTTTCAGAAATATCCCGTTTCAGTTCCGTGATTTCCAGGAGATTCATCCATTGGGAAACTGCATAAGTATTTATCTGTGACCTTTTTCCAGTCTAGGGTACCCATTTCAAGTCTTATCCTGTCCTTTGGGACTATGGGGGTTGGACATATTTGATGTCTATGAGCAAGAAGTAAGCCACACGGTGTGTCTGATGGCACATATATTTGCTGTCAGGACATAGTCACTTATCTCCCACAAAAACTGTTTGTGTAGTTTTTGATGTGACACTGACCTGCCTTCACTATTCCAGGAGTCTCTTACCTTATGATGTACCCCTCTCCTTCATGTTCCCCTCTTATCATATCATTTGTTGAAGAGAGTGATGGTGTACAGCATCTTTTTGATTTTTCTTTCAATTCAAAGTGGTTACAAACTTTCCCTCTGGGATGTTGTTCTGTCCACCCCAACTTCCCTTTTAGATATCTTTGAGGTGGAGCCAGCTGCCTCTGATCACTATTTCTCTTTTGTTTATTCAGCAGTCTGGGAGGACTGGTAAGTAATGTTCATGTTTTCTTCTTCCCCAGAAACTGATGAAGAAGCAGACAGCCCTCACCAAAAAACTGAGAAGCAATGTCCCAGCAGACAGGAATGCTTGTATTGTAATTTCATGATAACATCATGCATCTCTATTATCTACTTTTAATGTCTGCTCCAGCTCTTCCTTGGTATCATTATCAGTTTCAAAGATGTTGTTTATGTGTCTTCCCTCTATACCTTCAGTGTCATTGCATGTATATTCATCAGAAGCACACTTCTCACCGTAACCAGAGTCACTCTTTGCACTATGATTTCTGGAAACAACTGAGCAGCACCTGACCCTGGCTTACCTTTTGGTGTTGGGAGGTTATGTTGTAAGTCACATTTAACAATCCCCTTTGAAACAAACAAACAAAAGCCCAAACCCCAGCCTTCAAAGACCAGTGAAAAATGAGAACTTCCAGCAGTTTACAAAACGTGCGAATGCTGTGCGTAAATAGTGCCTACTCAACAGAGCTTATAGTCAACAAGGCAGATGATCAGCATTTGGAGAGGGTATGATCACTCTTAGGGAGACTGTTCAAACTGATCTTGGGGAACACAGAATCATTAAGATTGGAAAAGGCCTCCGAGATCATCAAGTCCAACCTTCAACCAAGTCCCACCATACCGTCTATACCATAACATGAAGTGCCATGTAGACTTGTTTTTTGTACATTTGCAGGGATGGTGACTACCCCACTTCTGTTGGCAGCCTGTTCCAATGTTGAACCAGTCTTTCAGTGGAGAAATTTTTCCTAATATCCAGCTTGAACCTCCCAAAATAAGTCAAATTCACACACACAAAAAAGTTATTTACTACTTCAGTTATCTGATGCTGAGATAGTATAAAACTGTGCATGAATTAATGTTTGAAAAGTGGTATATTAAAGAGTGCTGTGAGAACTGGCAAGTTCAAACACCAGTGCTAAAACTAGGAGAGGGATCCACAAGGGAGGAACTTGGCAGCAAAGAGTGCATGATGATCACAGATGGGGAGGAATGTAGTGGTTTAGTTCGCATTTCCCCCTTTCTGTGAGATAAGAACAGGGAGGAATACAAAGCAGGCACCAAACTTTAAAGAATATAATGAAGTTTATTACTACAACTACAAGTAAAATGGAATAAAAAGGAATTAAAGCAAATTAACTCCCTTTTTCTCCAGCACCACCTCTATCCACCTATAATACAAAAGACACAAAATCATTTTAGTCAGTTTGCCACTCTATAACAATCTTGTGTCAGTCCATTTAGAGAGAGAAGTCCCTTTTGCTCAGCTATGGAACTTTTCCACAAGAACGATCTTCTCATGGCGTCCACGTCACAGCACAACCGCCGGCTGGGGTGGTTTTCTGTTGACATGTGAGGGTCCCCTTCCTCGATCACAGCTTTCCACAACTGTGTTTGAGGGTTCACCTTTAGCTATAGGAGGTACAAGTTTAAGGATAAGCCATTCCAGAAAAACAAAAGTTCTCTTCATCTATCTCCAGGATAAACCCCCCTCGCTATAGAGAGAAAACCTGGGNCCTGCTGGGCCAGCCCAGCCCCCCCCGGGGGCTGAGCAGGCCCTCAGTTACCTCTGCCAATACCAGAAGGGCAAGAGAGCCATTCTCGCCCTGTCCCTCTTTAAATGCTGTATTTTACAGAGGTGTACCCCTTCTCTCAGTGGCTCAGTAGAGCTGTCTATATTATAATAGAGCTGTCTATATGTCTATAAATTAGCTAATTGATTGGTTCTATCAAGTTCTGGAGGAAATTACAGCACCTGTTGCTGCAAACCACTTCCTCAAGGAAACAGAGCCAAAAGGAAGAAAAACCTGAAGGGCAGGAAGAGTGCCAACCCATGACAAGGAGAAAGCAAGGGACTTGTAACATCAAGGCTGTGATTCTGTGCTCAAGACTTTTGAGGAGCAGATACAATGTAGAGATTGCACAACATGGTACTGCTCAGCTTTGTTCACTTCCATAATGTGCTTTCTCTCTGCTGTACAATTAAGATGTAAGCACTGGAATACTTTAAGGAAGATCTGTTAAAATCATCTGTAGGGTTTTGGTTTTGGTGGGGTTTTTTTGTTTGTTTGTTTGTTTAATACTTTGCAAATCTGTGTGTTTTTGAAATTATTTCCTTGGGGTTTTTAAACAGTAATAATAATAATATTGAGGGAATCCTATCAAAAATATAGCAAGGTGAACACCTGAGTCAGCACAATTTAAGGATAGTGGCCCACAGTAGGAGTACAAACCTCAAAAGTAAATGATATAAAGACATGAATCAGATCTATTATTGGTGGAATAGTAATGTGCAGTCACAGCTAAAGATCATGCATCTGCTATGAAGGGTAGGGGGATATGCTGTTGGGTCTGGTAACTTAAGTTTCAGCTTATAGGTTTGTGATTTGTTTTGGTTTTGTTGTTTTCAATTTTTTTTTTTTTTAAACTAGTGCATCAGTAATAAATTTGAGGAGACTTTTGAATGAGGTAGTTTTTTTTTAGGGTATAAATATAATCTCATCTTGCCTTCAACTATTTTTCATAGTAAACACTTCACTTAAGAGGCAGAATAATCCTGTGATCGTGACATAAAATTTGAGAAGTAAATGTGCCATACAATTGCTTTAACCTAAAATCTTATGTATGGAGTTTTATAATACTGTTCAAAGGAGCAGACATGGGATGAATTCCCAGCAATGTCATTCCCAGAATCTGAGACACCTACCACTTCGAGAAAATGCCATGTGGTGATGCTTTGCTGTCAGTAAATATTGCACAGGTTGTCTTGGATAAGCTGCTTGTTGTCTTCCCTACTTTGCCAGTGAGGTGCTTTTCTGTCTCTTCTTTATAGAGCCTATACAAGGCACTTGGGCACAGTTCTCAAGTGTAGAAAGACACATAAGGATCAGCACTTCTGGGAATTTTTCAAGGACACTGAAGTGGGTGAAGTGTTGTTGAATTCCCTTTGACTTCGTTCTCTCTCTTGTAAAACCAGCACCTGTGGGCCTCCACCTCTCTGCCCTGAATGTGCTGAACTTTTGTATCAAATTCTTTCACCTGGGGTAGGATGGAGGGAGCACAACACTGCAGAGGAGTCCATGGTCAGGATATTGGCTTAAGATACATGACTTGTGTTTACTGCCTTCCATAACCCCAAAGAACAGACCACCTGTTTTGCCTTTTTTTTTTTTTTTTTTTTTTTTTTTTTGATTTATTGCCTGTTACTAGTACAAGCTATAACAGCTCCAACAAGAACACTTGAAAGGGGAGATACTTGGTGGCTAGATGGTCTTGTTGTTGCAAAACAGCTAGCTGGGCTGGGGGCTTGGATCTGGATATGTACCCCAACTGAGTTTCCTAATTGCTAGGCTTCGATAAGATTGGGGTGGGCAGAAAGATCACCAGTGAGGAATGGCATCTGGGCTTGTGATACCTTCTGAGTGATTGCATTTTGTTGAATGAAAAATGTGAGTTTAGTAAGAAAATTTCACACAAGCTCTGTTCCAAGTCAGTTCACAGTAAAACTGTGTACATAACATACCTCTTAAAGTGTGAACAGCAGTCAGGCTTGAGTTCCTTTCCATTCTTCTCTTCTTCCTTAGCTGCGCACTTTGAATGGCAGAGAGAAGGTGGGGAAATGATGAAAATGTGCAGCTCTGTATTTGATATTTCAAATGCTGTTAACTTACTCAAAACAAATTTCTTTTTTAATGTACAAAGGGTATTTAATTTCAGCTTTAAATCTCTGCTATGTTCTGTGGTTCTCATTTTATTTTGCTCTTTATGATGAATATGAGAACAGCTGTTACCTTTCCTCTCTTTCCCTTGCTCTTGAAGTGTCAACACTTGAGTGACGGAGCCCAAGCTTTTTGCATTTAAATAAGAAAGAAAATTTTATGTATTGAAGTTAAAGCTTTAAGTGTAGGAAAACTTCTAGTAATTAAAATGTATTTCTAATTAAAAGTTTCAAATTCTTTACATTAGTTTCCATGGATTTTGGTGTCTGAGGGTGTATTTTGTTTTTCATTCTGTATGTATACAGCAAGTGACCAGTATTGCCTTAATCTGAAATACACCTTTTGATTGGCAGGTGTCAATAAATTTGTGGTGTGTATGATAACTTGATAATTTTAGCAGTTTGTTAGGTTAGTTCAAAGTCAGAATTATTATTTGGGAAAAGAGAGGCTATAGGCTGAATTGTTCTATAAAAAAACAGAGTAATGAAACAAGATAGTAAAATGTTTGGGGTTTTTTTCCTTAAACTCAATTTGTGGCAGGGAATGACTTTATAAACTTGTGTATAATATTGTGGAAGTGAAGTATAAAACACATATGTAAATAAATTGTGTAATCTTGCATTTATTTTATATAGATATATTCATTTAAAGAATGTTTTCAAGACAGTAAGTCATTAATTTTATTCCATTTTATTCACATTCAAAAGCAGCTCACCTGATTTTGCTTGCAGTTGGGAGGAAATGTGTTCTCTGGTCTAGCATCTGAATTGAATCCACCTAAATTCAGCCTGAAGGATCAAAGTTTTAGTATGATTTCTGACAAATGAGAAGGTTACAAAATCATGTCCCTCGTGACCTCTACTGGATATGGAGTTGTTGATTGTATTCATGCGTCAGAAGAATTTTGACCATGCTCTAACCTCAGAACTATGGCTCAAATAGTGGCCTCAAAACTCCAGTTGTGTTTTGGAGAACTTGCAAAATTGGTCTGTACATCAGTTCCCCACTTGTAAGACCATATCACATTTCTTCAACTTACATGAGTACAGGAAGCTTGGATGTGGCTGTGCTCTATAATTCAAACGTGCTCTGTAAGCATTCGAGTGGTGGTTTCCCTGCTGCAGGGTTCTGACATGAGTGTCTTAACACCCACCTCGCTTCTTCTCCAAGAGTGACCAGCAGCAGTTCTCCAGAGAGCAGGATAAGAACAGGGTAGGCATGCAGCCATACTTTCCCAGAATATTCCCTCAGTCTTCTGTGTTTTCCTGCTCTCAGGTAGTCCTCAGCTACAAGTGACATCTTTCTGTTTAATCAGCACTGCCGAAGCTTTCTTCCAGAGGCGACCTGAAGTCGTGTGCTGCTGTTGATCCTCTTGTTTTTGGGAAAGGTGCAATGAAGTGAGTCATTTCATATGGCAAAAATATGGAAGGTTATTAGAAGGTATTTGTGTGTGGAGATTATTGGCAAGTTGGTTGTGGTTAATTATAATTCAAGTTATTTAACTTCCATTTCACGTCCTTGCTTATACATAGCTTTTATGGTGATAGTTCTTGACGTTATTTAAACATATAGCCAGATTTACAGCCTGTTTGTCACAGGCAGCCCCAGCCCCACTGAATGACACCTTTCATTTCATGCTCCTGCCTGAGTAGCAGAGCACGTGGGACATCAGCGTGGACTGCTATGCTCACCCTCTGTAGGCAAGGAAGAGACACTGAAGGAGATTTTTTTGTTTTCAAGAGTTCACTCTTACTTAACAGTTTGACACAGTGTGGAAAGCAATTCGTGCCAAGTGTGAAGCTGAAATGAATCAGTTTTCTACTTCTCTTCAAATTCCAGGGTACAGATAAAGTATCTGAATTCCAGGTTTCCAGTCTTTCCATTTTTGGCAGGCCATGGCTAGCTCATCTGTAAATATGGAGAAAGTTACAACTAGAATCTGGAAGATTCTGGAGTCTTTAGGGCACAGTCATTTTCAGACAGTTGTTTGCCAGGGTCTGCCTTTGTTCTCCAAAAGGAAAGGTGATAGGAGCTCTGTAAACTTACCATCAACTGATTTTGATTGTGCGTGGTTCAGGAACCACCTCATTCTGGGAAGGCTTAGCACTGGATAGAAAATGTGCTCATCCAGTTGGGATACTTTGCCTTGCATGGAGCACCAGTAGATGCCGTTACTTGTTTTCAAAAGTGGGTACTAATTTGAGGATATAACCAGTGTAAAGCAGGAATATATAAAGGTCCTTGTGAAATTTAGAAAGGTCTGAACTGGACTTTATGCAGCTCGCTTGGTTGAATAGGCTAAAGAAGAGGAATAATTCTGTACAGGGAGGACACCATCTTCTGAATGAAGGGGCAGTTTGAAAGAGAGTGAGAAAATAATTATGAAAGCAGTGGACAAGAGGGATGTAGCTGCTGGGAAATGGCTAAAATGGGGGAGTTGGTATGTTTCAGGTGCATCAAATACCAAACTTTCACATTACAGTGAAAAACTACAGCTGAGTGTACAAGGGAAAATTTTAAGCTGCTGTTTTGAGCTGCTCAAAACTGGGACTGACTGTGCGATGCTGTCTCCTGCTTGCCTACAGACCCTTCCTTCACTGGGGTGATGTTTTTGATTGGATATTTAGAAAAAATTGTTCAATGAAAGAGTATTCAGGCACTGGAACAGACTGCCCAGGGACGTGCTGGAATCACCATCCCTGGAAGTGTTCAAAAGAGTGTAAAAGTGGCACTTGAGGTTTAGTGGTGAACATGGCAGTGTGAGATTAATGGTTGGACTTGATCATCTTAGAGGTTTTTCCAGCCTTAAAGATTCTATGACTCCCCGACGTGGCATGATCCACTGCCTGGCTGGGGCTGACCAAAAGCAAAGGCAAAGGAAATTAAAAGTAGGTTTGTTACATAGTGTGATTATGTGCAATGATTTTGGGCATATAAATATCGACAGAAAGTGTTTCTACTTTATTTTACTGGGAAAATAACAGGGCCTTGCGATAAAACCTGGCAGCAAAATTACTTCTCTTGGCTGTGTAGAAAAGACTCAGCAAATCACAAATATAAGCATGCTGTGGCCAGCAAAATGATCAGAAATTAGTCTATAATAATTCCCTGCTTTCCAGAGTCTTCATTAAGATTTTTAATACTAAAAGAAAAGCAATAATAACTTGGCTTGATGTTTCTGGGGGGAAAAGTAGAAGAAAAGTCTCTACTTTAGCTTTTCATAATAAATGCTTTATTTTTTTCTAGTGTGATATTTTAGCATGTCAGTCACAAAAATGAGGATGGGTAGTGTTCTTTCTTGACTACACCCTCTGTTTTATTAAAAATGCAAGACTAATTTTATACTTCAGTGGTATGCCTCTTTGTTCTTGCATATGAATTTCCTAAACGTTGGGAAGATGCTCAAGAATTTCCATATCATATTCCATTTGTTTATACATTTGTGCAATATCTTGTAGAACTAAAAATAAAAAACACCAGAAAACCAAAAAATATCCATTGCCAACTCCCCCCCCCGCCCAAACAATAAAAAAACCCAACTGAAAAAACCCAGTCATTTTTAAAGGCTTTCAGAACTGCTTTTCAGAGATAAAAGGGAGGAAAAAGGGTGCAATGCAACAGTATATTCTGACTCCAATAATAGGTGTACTGAAGCCTCAGTGCTCTGTTTAGGATACTGGGGATACTCTCAGACATTTCTTCAGAATCTCGTTCTGTCTCTGACTATAAGGCCTTAGTGCTCACAGCAACAGCCAGCTAGGTCTGCAGCAAAAAGAGAAGTGTGTCCTACCACTAGACAACACCTTCACAACTGAGAAAGGCTGATTTTTGGGGCATGTTCAGGTGCTCAGTAAGGCTGCATTATTTCGATCTGGTAGGAGGAACAGATTCCTCAGTCAAAGAATGTCTCTTACTAGTTTCCTTTCTAATGCTCTCTATTCCTCTGTGTGTATGCATGTGTGCTAATTAGCTGGCAAGACCAAAATGCCTTGGAACACCTGGGTCTGCTCTAAAAACCGTAATTTATAAATGGGTTTACTTTGAAGAGAGGTCTGAGAGGGTACCGGTGGCAAAACAAGATACATCTGCTGGCTGCTAAGTGTATATCAGTTTTGAGTCTAACTTGTGGATGTGTGGTTCTTGAGTGATTTGGATTTCCTTAAATCAAACATATTGCTGCTCCAAATGAACAAGTAACACACCTCTCCCCACAGATACTCAGTCATGGAACTTGACTATCCAGGCTTATTGTTCTCTTTGCTTGAGAAACCATACTTTAAAAATGTTTCTCCAAGGACTATTATTTGTAAGAATGTATATATAATTGTTAGTTCTACATTTATTGGCATGTGCTTAGTGCTGTGTTTCTCTACTGAGCAGTGACTGTTTTAGTATCAAACCTTGGCATAAAGACCTGTTTTCAGTAGTGTTTTATTTTTTTTGAAGTAATTCTTCATCCTTTATAACATACATAAAAGGTGAGGAATTATTAAAGAACATATTTCAAATGTGTATTTTTTATTTAAATGCAACCTGGAATGGCTTGTATTTTCAAAGATAGGGAAATAATCGTCAATATCTTAGCTAGGATGTAAGTTAACATTTGCACCAGGCATAGGGNCGGAGAAAGTTTTTTTTTTTTTTTTTTTTTTTTTCAATTAGCACTCCCTTAGAAAACCTATTCCCCCAGCTTTTGTCAGTGTGCTGTAGGAGAAGAAGAGCAAATAGATTGGAAATGCTCTGCAGCTCAGGCTCCTGGGAAAATGTAACAGGTGTTACAGCTCAGCTGGGTATGAGCTTTATGAAAAAGACCCTCTCAGACTTTACCCATAGAATTCCCTTTCCTAGCCAGAGCTTCAAGTAGGAAGAAACTAATGACTTCATTACCATCTCAATTCTGGGAAATGCTTGGTCCAGACCTGAATCATTAAAGGAAAGGTATAGCACTCTGCATGACCTTACAAGATCAAAATGTTATTTAGAGCAATTCCATTAGTCAAGGCTATAAACCTGAAAGAACACACCCTTTTGCATTGGCTCTTAGGCCATAAAATGTGTGTGTATGTCATGACGAGCAGGGCAGGAGGTGGAGGCTGGGGGGGTAGAGAAAAAAACATATTCTGCACTCATTGTGCAGCACAATTTCCTATGCTTACTTTGAAAAGCCTCCACTTCCAGCACTTCTTCCCTTCACCCCGTGTTTTGACACGTTTAATGGCTCTTGTTGTTCTCACTCTTCTAGGGGTTTCTAATTGGGTATGATACTGAAGCCAAGAATGATGACAAAATTTCAAGCCATACAAAGTGAAATATATTTCTTTAATACTGTAGTAATTATAAGCAACTCCTTTTAAAAATTATTGAATTTATTGAATCTTTTGCTAGCTTTGGAGAAAAAAAAAAGAGAGAGAGAATAGCATGACATACAGAAGACTGACTTTGGGGTGATTTTAATTTTCTCCATTATTGCTTTTGCAGCCATGAGTAAAAGAAACCCTGCTTGGTTAAACTATGTTTTTGCTATCTGTATGGAATTTTTTTTTTCATAATGATAACACTGGATTTGAAATCCTGGTGCAGCAATCTTTCAGTAGTAGCACAGAATGTTTGTCTTTGGGATAATTTTAATGGACTTGTTTAATAAGAAAAAGCTAAATGTATTTTTCTGCACAAGCTGCCATGAGGTTTTTCTCTTGCTGCACAAACACACCTCCACAGGTAAGAGTGGGCATAAGCTAACACAAAGAAATGTAGTATGCCTACTTTAGGAAAAGAATTGCCAAGAGGAAATAGAGGCATGTTTCAGTGTTTTGGAGGGTTGAAGCCTCGGTGATGCCTACATGCTTGCAATGCCTGAATCTTGTGCCCAGAGGGAAACTCTGTCTTGTACACCAACCCAGTGATGTGAGTAGTCAATCTGGTACTAATGTGCATGCAAAGAATGCTCGTTTTAGTGACCATGTGTCTGTGTTGGTATTTCTTGAAAGCAAAGCCTTTAAAAGGCGAGGCTTGTCCACGCAGTGTAGGACAGTTTACTGGTGGTCTCATAGCTGGAATTCATCTGGATATGTCTCTTCAAGTTTGCTGCAGTGGTTACCAATGCATTCTGGTCTCTTCTCCAAAGTATTCTTACTCTCTAGCAGTCCATTTCTACACTGGAATTTTTACAACACATTACCACAGGTGTTTTAATGATCCTTTCTTGAACAGGTGAAATCGGAGACTGGCCTTTGAGAGAGATCTCACTGATGTTTTTTTTTTCTTTAAAATCCCATTGGATTTAATTTCCTTCTTGTTGCCCTATGACGCTGGTTGCTCATTTTCATCCTGTGATCACCTGGTTTTCCCAGGTTCTCTTCCTTGTCCTTAGCTAATGATAAACTTGTAGTCTTAAGAATGGCATTAGCCTTGAACCATATGGCCTTGGATTTCATAGTATTGAGGTTCACAGCTATTTGGTCCTTTTAATCCTCAGTGGATCCCAGTTAGTCCACCCCAGTGAGAAAATGCAACAGACATCTCTTACTTCCCATGAGAGTACTGCATGCAGTGTTTTTGTAACCTCATGCTTATGCATGTTAGGCTACAGTTCCTAAGAAGTTAACACTGTATACTTACTAATGATAGTTTTGTTTTAAGGAAGTGGGTCTTTGGGCCTGAGCCTCCTACAGCAAGCCTGAAAAGTACTGTGCTACATAGGTTAGGTTAAGCAGGCTGTAGGAGCAGGATAGTTGTGTTACCAGGACGTTGTTTTCAACATTATTACCTGCAATGATGCTGCACTTCGATGCTCAACTCTAGGCTTATTGTGTGTGTCTTTTTAATTTGGCTTTGCTTCCAAAGCCCTCTCGTTCTACAAGTGGTGTTCTGTGTTTTATCTCTTAGGTTACTGTGGTGGGTGGCAGGCTGTTGTGTTGAGTTCTCAGAGAAGGATGAGAAGGCGTACGAGCTAACATCTATCGTCTCCCCGAAATATGCTGATGTGACAGTTTCTTGGACTGAAAATGCACGCTTCTGGTAGAATTCTTCTGACAGGAAAAGCAAGCAGTTCTGTCACTTAAGACCAGCACAAAACAAACCCCCCTCTGAATATTGATTTGTGATGTTAATTTGTTTTATGAAGAAAGTAGGTGGGTTATTGTGCAAAAATGCTGAATGGACTGTATGCTGCTGTTTGCAACCAAGAACAAAAAAATTCTTGCTTAGTTTAACCTCTAAAAGCCAGAACTGAAGAGGTGCCCCCCGTGGGGGAGGTGGGCATGAGTGGATGCTTGGGGCACGGGGTTTCTCACTGTCTGTCCCCCTGGTCATGTGTACCCAAAATCCTGTCCCCTATTGGGCAGGTTGAATGTAGCCCGCGGGAATCCTGTACTTAAGGGGGTGTCCAGGGCACTCTGGGATGGGAGTGGGTCTAGAGCTGCTCTAGGGGGCAGTCGCTGTCGGAGTCCCTGCCGGGCTCCGGCCATGTGCGGCAAGGGGGAATAAAATCTGAAAACATCTATCAAATATCGTCTCCTTGATTCTTCCACGGGCCAAGGCTGTCTCGCAGGGAAGGTTGCAGGAACCCCACTGCAACACAGAACAACCCTTAGAAAATCCACACTGCAAATATTTGCTGTTTGGAGCACTGCTGAAACAAAATACTCAAGAAAAGAACTAGAAAATTGCTGAGTACCATTTAAGAAGAAATACTGCCGGAGCCTTAATAATGGAACACCACTGTCCTAGTTTGTACCTCACAGTGCCCTTTATCCAGGCACCCAGGAGGACTATTGTAACAGGAGTTACTTAAGCCTTTTTGGAGCCTCTCTGTGGCAAAGTAATTCTTCAGGTAGTACAAGCCCAGATGCTCTCACCCAGGCTTTTTCCAGTAAATTGGTTTTGTGCCCCTAAATGAAAGTAACTTGATCTTCTGGATCTTCAGCATGGTTCTATATTTTGAATGTAACTATTTATGCAGCCTTGTTATGATGAGTCTGTTTTGAGGATGATGTGCCTTATAGGGGTAGGTGAAATTTTAGGTTTTTGAGGCTGTGTCCTTACCTGTCCTTGCAAGGCATGGTGAGCTGGAACTAATCAGTAACTGCTCAGTGACCAGTTTGTGCATAGTAATCAATAATACAGGCTGTTCCTTAGCTGCCATCCTGGATTTGATTGAAAGAACTTTTCACTCGATATCAATAAAGGCATTGCTAATTGTCTTGCTCTTCTCGTTTGCAGCTTGCATGTTCTTAAGGCCTCTCACAAATTATGTAAAAGCACCATTTGCTTTGTCTAGGTGTTGCTTGTTAAAAATATTGGTACAGATTGTCTAAGATGATATCACTGCTTGAAAGGTCTGGAACATCTGCATAAAATGCTAATGTCAGAGTACTTTAAAGGATTTGTTCTTCATTCCAACGTTGGTCTAAAGTCAGGACTTACATAATAACTTATTTTTGCACTTGTGAAAGGACAACAATAGTCTTTTCTTTAGCCAGTTTATTGCGATGTGTATTTAAAAAAAAATTACAAACTAACAACCCCATTTAGGTAAGTCTAAGTATTGACTGGGTTTTTTTCTAATCAGGATAAATTTATGTATCTGTGTGTAGGATCGTTAAAGGAGCCATTTTCCCTTCACCTGATGATGCTTGCAGTTTGTATTTCCTGACACCAGAAGTTCATTGTATTTAATAAGCAACTTCCTATTGCATTAGCAAATTTCCATCTGGTTGGAAAGGTACCTGATTCTATTACTATATTTGTCTTCACGGCTATGATGCAAAACATAATTTGCTTATAGCTTAGTAAATATGGATAATGCAATGATATGTACATCACATTACCCACAAAAGGATTTTGTGTTGTGCAGGGTACATCTGAATTTATGAATGAACAGAGAACAGGAGCAGAGAGGGAAAAGAGCAGCTGCTTCTATAAGGTGATAGAAGTGGTGATATCCCAAAACTTTACAGACGCTTTAGCAGGAAAATAAAATGGCAAAAAGAGGAAATAATATTACTGCCTGAAAATGTCAGTGCTGTCTGTGTGTGAGAGGGAGAGGGGTAGTACCTACATTTTACATGTAAGCAGGATTTTGGAGAGATATCTGCCCTCTGGATATCAGAGAATGCATGGGATGGTAGGATGTCTCCCTGAAATCTTACTCTGTTACAGCTTGGCAATACAGTCTATAAAGGAAAAATCTCTAAGTTAGTAGCATCATAAAAATCTGTTTTAAAGCTGTAGGAAGGGCCGGGGAGGAACTACTGAGTGAGGTGTTAATAAGAATGGGGTTTTAGTGCCTGAGTTTTATCAGTCTCCAAGAAACCTCAGCAAACAAGTAATCTTCGTGAACTGTAAAACTGATGGGACAATATGCACCTTTCTCTCTGTCCCTTTTAGACGTAGAGTCTAAATGAGGTGTGGATGGCTTTACTGACCTGCCTGTTGTCACACATGAAGTCTGCAGCAGACAGGAAATTGTGTCCGAAGTTCAGAGCTGACTCCATGAGACATTTACAACAAAATCTCTTTCGAGAAGTGCCATACAGAAACATTCCTGCTCCAAAGAACATACAAACTAGATGTGAGGAGAAGGGGATGAAAAGTGTTATCCTAGGAAAAAGGAAAGTCAGTAGCAGAGTTTGGGTCTTTATGTTTTAAAGAAGCAAACAAAAAAACCCAGGCTATATGAAATCATATTGGCCCTTGCTATCAATATATAATGTGGTAATAGCTGGCTCATGGCTTCCCCAGTGTACGGAGAGACCACAGAAAAGCTGATAAATGACTTGCTATGTGTTTTGCCACCACAAATTAGTGTATTGATGAGGCATCCTGCAAAAAGCAGTGTTTGTCTTCCTGAAGATGTGCAAGTATATTTACCACAGTACTAATGAAGGGTGCTTGTGAAGGAAATTAAGCCTCAAGTGTGTATAATTATGTCCCTTTCCTTCAATGATAGCTGCCAAGTGCTAGACAACAAGAGTCCATCACCTACAATAGCAACAGGGATTTTGATTGTTGTCTGCCATTTGCTCTGTGTATTGAAAACCCTGTAGGAA
>VYZQ01008337.1:44457-62386 GCA_013400655.1 Mystacornis crossleyi
TGCCCCTTTCTACCCTGTATGTCCCTGATCCAGAAAGTTCTCCCTTCCCCATTCTCCCATTGGCCCTGGATCCTATGCCACCCCCTCAGTGTCTCCGTATTGGCTCCCATACCCTAACCCCGCCTATGTACTGCCCCTATGTCCTCAGATTATTGGACCCTGGTGCCCTCTCCGCCCCTACCTTTCCCATATAAAATCATGGCTCCTCGGCAGGTCTGGGTCTTTTTCAGTGGGCAGCTTTGTGTGTGTGGCTGCAATAAACCCACATGCAACCTCACACGCAAACCTGCCACAGACTCCTCTGTCGNTCGTGGCACTTCATCACCAACACCCACCGTGACGTAACAGGTTTGTCTTAGTAGAGATAGCTCAGCAAAGTGTGTCTGGAGTACTGTGGTTGTACCAGTCCTCCTGTCTGCTCTACTGCCTCATGGCAGAGGCTGTTCCAAGACTGTGAAACCAACACCCACCGTGACGTAACAGGTTTGTCTTAGTAGAGATAGCTCAGCAAAGTGTGTCTGGAGTACTGTGGTTGTACCAGTCCTCCTGTCTGCTCTACTGCCTCATGGCAGAGGCTGTTCCAAGACTGTAAATAGGGGAATAAAAGTGCTGACTTCTGAGGCCTGTGCGGAGTGCAGCTAGAAGTGAAATGAGGTCTCCAAATCCTATGCCAAGAGCAGCTACGGACAGATCAGGTAAACTGACTCCCATAAATTTGTCCCTTTCCTATTACAGGAAGCACTGAGAGCAAATTGTCAATTTATGGTGCCTAATGTACTGATATCAGCATTAAGTTATCAGCGTTTAAGAACAGTCACTTTTGCTCGGTAGTCTTGAGGGTTTTGAGAGATGTCTGTAGGAATTTTGGTGGTTAAGTATCCGTGCTGTTCTATGGTAAACTTTTGGGTTTGTGTGTTTTTCCAAACTAATGTGTTTTCAGAGAGCCATGAATAATGACTACACAAAAAACCTTTATATTCTGCCAGTTAGTTAATGCTACAGAAAATATGAATCCCTCATCAGCTTCCCACACGCAGAGCAGTTGCCCATTTCCCCCAAATCCTAGTGCTGTTATTCAATTTGTTCAAATACCAAAATATATTCTGTGAGTAGCAAAGTGAATTCCAGTTAGGAAATATTTGGATGACAAATTCTATGTTAAAAGTTTTCAAAGGATATGGGAAATGTTAGCTCACAGACCACCAGTTGATGTTAGTGCGTTAGAAGAAGAAAAAAACCCAAAATGTGGAATCTGTCAAAGGGAAAACCTCTACCACTGAAGAGGATTTCACTTAAAGTAAGATTTTATTCCTGATCTGCTCAAATCTGTGGTAATGTGAAACTTGCAATATTTGAGACGTCCACTAACAAAATATGGAAATGAGATAACAAGCGTTAATACTGGTGCAACGAATACACCCCTTGATGTTTTATAGTAAATAATAAGAAATCCCAAACCAAACCAAAAACGCCTAAGCCTCTTAAAGGAAATTGCCAACTTGCTGACCAGAACTTAAAATTGTAAATCTGTGGCGTGAGTGCTTCTGGACTGGGTCCCTTGTTGTAGGACCTTTAGGTATGAGGTGGGTGAGTACTGTCACTGCTGTCATCTGTAACTGCTTATTCAGTCAGAGGTGCACCGCTGTCATTCAAAGTATATTTTATTTTGGTCAGTTGATGATGAAAAGTTGCTTCTCATCCTGGATGATGTGTAGATTGGCCAAAGAAAAGCACTGTGTAGAGAAGTTCAAATATTTCTTTCTCCATATACAGCATAGATCTCTTATTACTAAAATCCAGGAAGGAAGTTTTGGGGGGAGCATTGGGGGTGCTGGTGGATGAGAGGTTGGACAGGAGCCAGCAATGTGCATTCACAGCCCAGAAAGCCAACTGTGTCTGGGCTACATCAAAAGCAGCGTGGCCAGCAGGGCCAGGGAGGGGATTCTGCCCCTCTGCTCTGGTGAGACCCCACCTGGAGTGCTGCATCCAGCTTTGGGATCCCCAGCACTGCAAGGACATCGACCTTTTGGAGCAAGTCCAGAGGAGGCCACCAAGATGATCAGAGAGATGAAGCACCTCTTCTATGAGGAAAGGCTGAGAGAGTTTGTTTTTTTCAGCCTGGAAAAGGGTAGGCTTTGGGGTGACCTGATTGTGGCCTTGCAGTACCTGGAGCGAGGCTACAAGAAAGACGAGAGGGATTTTATAGAAGAGCATGTAGTGACAGGACAAGGGGGAATGGATTCAAAGTGGAAGAGAGCAGGTCTAAGTGAGATATTAGGAAGACATTCTGTACTGTGAGGGTGGTGAGGGACTGGAACAGGTTGCCCAGGGAAGTCGCACATGCCCTATCCCTACAAGTGTTCAAGACCAGGCTGGATGGAGCTTTGAACAATCTGATGTAGTGGAAGGTGTCCCTGTCCACAGCAGGGAGGCTGTAATTACATTATCTTTAAGGTCTTTTCCAAACCAAGCCATTCTATGTTTCTGAGAAGATAATCCACTGTGGCGTGGCTTTGTACAGATTTAAATCCTTCTTAAAACATAGTCAATTTGACAATATACCTGTGGAGACCCAGCTGCTTTGACTCAAGTCATGAGAGCCTGAGGACTGGCTTCGTGTATTTGCTTGAAGTCAGGCAGTGCGAGAATTCAGCCTTCATACTGAAGTCCCCTAACAAATGGTCTCGCATCAAAGCTGCTGAATGCTTATGCTCCAGAGTAATCAACAGAGCTAGTTCATCAGTGATAGCCAAATGAAAAGTTTATATGCTCCCAAATATTTTTCATAACTCAGGGAAATGGACAGTAATCTAGTTTAAGGACTTCTGTACACAAAATACAGGTGATAACATCAGGGAATTGGACGCTGCATCTGGTAGACCGTCCATGTGTTGAACTCCACTCTGAGAGAATTTCAGCTTTTTATACCGAAGTCTAAATTTACCTGTGAGATTTGTTTCATCTTCCAAAAAATGAGTTCTGTGTGAGTAAATCCTTGTAAGAGGTTTTTAATATTTTATTACCACACACTATCATTTGTTGTGACTGACTTGAAGTTTGTAGAGGATGGTGCTAGAGCTAAATTGGCATCTGCTCCGAGTGGTTGTATAATAGATCAGGGAAGAGTAAGGGAAGTAGAGCTAACTTAAGATGTTAACTTTGCATACCAAGCAAGCTATCCAGGATCACTTTATTTGCATGACTTCTTCATTTTCTTAGATAATAATTTGTCAAACACTGGGCTGTATTGTTAATCATCTTTCTAATATTAAGTCTTTTTTTATTTTAAGTATGGTTATTGCTACTTTTATTATAATTTTTAACTTTTCAGTGCATTGCAACCTCAGTTCCCCTTTGCAGCACCTTATAGTCTCAGGAATTTCAGTATTGTTGTCTCTTATTTTATGTCTGGAGGTGAAAGTCAAGAACTTGAGGGACTTGGGATGACTGAGTTGCCATCAGAGGAGGAATTCACCTTCAAGGCTAAGATTTCAAACAGGATAGTGGGATGAAATTTATCTTGGTGCTCTCTGTGTAATTTAGCAATATACTGAGCAGTATCTACTCTGGTGGGAGAAGTGAATTTCAGTATCTTGCAATATGATATTATTTCTATATTTTAATTGTTTGTGAAGATTCTCAAACATGTATGTAGAAAGAAACCTTTTTGATAAAGTTACATATTTTTGTGCTGTACTAAATGACGATGAAAGAAAGTAAAGCAGTCCCAGCATTTGTGTAATATGGATTCCCATGGAGGTATTCAAAGCAGTGTAAGGATCTTCCCCTGCTCTCATTTGATACTGTTACTGTTTTTTAAAAGTGAATCTGGCAGGTTGTCTGCATTCCATGAGAGAGCCCCTGAAGACAAGTGGCTTGTTTTGAGTGTGGAACTCCATGAAAGAACGAGTTCCTTTCATAGCACTACATCTTGCCTACAACTTACATCTCTAAATAGTGACTTGTGTATTAAAAATAAAACCCAAATTAAAAAAACACGCCAAACAAAACCAAAGAAACCCAAAAATTCTGCTACAGCAGAAGGGAAGGTTGGAAGTTTATTCCTTGGTTCCATTGTGGAGAGATATTTTGCTGTCTACCTCCTGGCTTTGCCCTCTTTCCCCTGCCCCTGTTTTTGAAAGCAAACTTTTACTTTCGGCTTGCCTAGTAACATCTGATTCTTGGCCTTTCCCACTGAACTGGGACTTTAGTTTTACCCTGTCAGCAGGTAAATGGCCTTAAATCCTTCATGGTTTTGTCAGGGTAAAGTGGAGCTGAAAAGCATTACATATGTTCCAAGTTGAGAGGCAGCTCTTTTGCTGTGTTCAAGTGGGTCTTTACCATCCCCCGCTTCTCCTTCTATTAAAGGCTCAGGGCTCAGTCACAATGAAGCTTTAATCAGCTTCATTGATTTAAAGCTAATTTGCACTTGGCTTCAAGGCTAAGGTCTGTAGCACAAGCTGAAGACCTTTAAATCAGAAGTCGGAATGAAAAGCCTTAGGTATATCATATTGTCTGCTGTGCAAAAGAATAGCAGCTTCTGAAAACTGCAAATTAACTATAAGAAAAAAGCACAAAGCAGTGTTTTCTTGTGCGTTAATGTAACCTCAGCTTGCTGAGTTACACAAGCTTTGCTATCAACATTTCTGCTTCATCGTGTAAATTAATAGAGTCGGGTGAATATGTTTCAGCTCTGTGATGTTTTCAGCACTCAAATTCTGGTTGGTTTCAGTTGGATTTAACCTAATTGCCAAACTGATTCCCATCAGTAATAACTTAACATTTATTTGTCCCAAAGGGGGTAAAAAAAAGTCTTGTCTGTATTCTGCAGTTAAGAAGGTGATGAAATATTCAGTGTATGCCTCCACTCCGACTTAAATTCTTTTGTTAACTTTATCAGATAAACCATAAAATATTAACCAATGTACTGTCTGAGCATGTGTGAGCTGTATACTGTTTATCAGACATTTTAAGGTACTTAGGATTTTTAACACTGACTCCATGGAAGAGACTGCATTATCCTCCATTTTCAGAATCAATGATGTTGATGAGGTTTGGTATACCAGAATGTGTGCTTGCCATTTCTTTAAAGCAGATCACAACACAAGGAAAGTGTCATTACTACAAGCCTTTATTAACATTTAAACAGGTAGAGCAGAAATAATGTCTTTCCTTAATTTGTCTTTTCACATTGTTTTCTGATCATGCTGAGCTACAGCTTACAGTGTTGCTTGCTGGAATTTTGTAGGTAGTTGCAAGTCTGGGACAGTCTAAGTTATATATGGATGTTGCATGCACCTAGTTTATGTAGATGGAGATAGGTGCAAACTCCTCAACTAGATTAAAGGATGACGTGTAAAGTCTTGTTTTGGAATAACCTTGTATTTGCATCTGTATGTCAACTTTTTGCAAGCCTGATATATAAGGAAAATTGTAAGGAGTGTATACTTGGCTTTGTGGCTGCTTGAAGTTGCTGTATTTTGTTACATCTATTAGGAAGGAGATTGTGATTTTCTGAAAGGTTCTGTCCTCTTCTGTGTGCGTGGTTTTGAAACAATTTATGAGCTCACTGCAGTGATAGAATTTCAATGCATTCATTAAAAAATGACTCTGCTTTCTTGTCAGGTCTGTGAAGTGGCCTGAACCATGACAATAAAGTCAAAGCAGTAGCTTCTCCATAGAAATTCATACCTTTTTAAAAAATCTTTTTCAAAAACCCAAACTTCTAAGTTTTGCAGTCAGAATCTGTGTATTGTCTTTGAGAAAATGGCAAATAATCAGCATTTAAAAGCTGGTGGGCACAGATACACTAAGAAGAGGAAAAATGGAATGTGTGGAACGCTACGGGAGTGTTTCACACTGGCTGCTCAGGTATCTGCAGCAGGGAGGTGTAGCATTCCTCACCTACCCTGCACATTTATATGTGGCTGATGGAGCCATATGGAGGCCTCTCGGGTTTTTCCTGGCCTGGCACACAAAGCTCTGTATGCCAGCTCACATGACTATAAGTGGCCTTGCCCTGTCCCATCCTTTTTTCCCCTGTTCTCCTGCACTGGATTATGTGACACAAATGGGCCGCAGCCAGGAGGAGCCTGCTTTTCGTCAGGGCTCTCTACATGTGCAGAGTGCTGTTGGGAGGCTTGTGTTCTCTGGTACAGGGTCTGGCTCTCCCTGGAAGCTCTGTGCCAGACACAGCTGCATCCACCTGATTCCAGAGCACGGCATTGTGCTGCCAGCCCTGGAACTGGGGGAGATAAAGCGGTGAGGTGTGTGACGGACACAATAGCAGTCTCATCTGTAAGGAGTGAAACTGGAGAAGTCTGTGTCTAGAATATGTGATGCTGTGGGTATTTAAAAAGCTTTACATTGCCAGAAATTTGAGACAAATATTGCATGGGGAATAACAGGGGTCTGAGTGAGAAGCTTTTCTTTCCAGGCAGTTAGTAATAGACACTCCATCCCAGATTACGTTTGTTTAAGATATTGATACCTGCTAGATTTGGCGAGGTATTATGGAGCTGTCTTCCTCTGTAGGTGAAGGGCATTTTATATGCCCTTGTGTTTGACAGTCTGGCACATACGACCTTTTGGCCTCACACTGATTAAGAAAATTAATTTTTATCATACAGAAATGGCTGTTCTCACAAACTATGCATTGCTGTGTGAACAGGCTTATTGGATAGCCTTTTCAAAATGAAAATTTTTCAGTGTGTGTGAGGGAAAGGATTTGAACTGTCAAAGCCTCTCACAATGACATTTTCATACACAAAGCTCCAGCTTTACTTATAGAAACATTATCTCAGCAGAGGTTGAAATAGAGTTAAAATGGGAAAAACAAAAATAAAATTTTGGGGTATTAGTTGGGATTATTTTTCAGGATTTTACTTTCTATTTTTTTTAAATTTTGACTTTTATCTGGACTGAAGTCAGGATCATTTGTTAATTGTCAAATTTTCTTAGCACAAGGGGTTTTTTTTGTGACTCACTAGATATATAATAAAGGTGAAAGTTAGAATTATGAAAATATATAGACTGAAAACGTATAGAGTTTATTGGGTTTTTTCAGAGCAAACTGGAAAGTTATGCAATACAACAAAAAATAAAAAGGCATAAATTACAATGAGACAAGACTGCCTCAGAAGAGTAAAACAGACACCAAAATGGTCAAACACCTTGAATGGGATTTGTGTAAGTATCCCAAGTATTCTTCTCTTAAGTCCTGATAAAGATATCCTTGTTAAGATACTTGTGGGTGTTTTTTGTTTGGTTTTTTGTCCCATCTATTCATGGTCTAGCTGCTATTTGATGGGATGCTCTAAACTTATTAAAAAGAAAAAAAAGAAAAGCTTCAGAGCCAGTTGTTCCATTTGCAGTATAAATAATATGATATAGAGTTACCAAACTCTGTATTGATTATTGTAAAGCAGCTACAGTGCAAAAGTATTGGAACAGCAGTTTAAAAACCATTCAGTTCTCTAACATGGTCCACTGCCAGTGTTACCAGAAAACTCTTTCTGCTTTTGAGCTTAAAGGACAAAATGCTGCAAACAAGTGAATATTTAATTAGCCTCAATGCCTCCTCTAGTGTATCCTCTGGGAGCAGGGTAACTCACATATCGTAAGTGGTTGATGTTAAACTTAACATTTGCTAGGCTTCTGTGGAAATCTGCTGTAAAATAACATTTGGTACAAATTCAGTGTTTTGTCTCTTTCAAAAAATGCCCCAAACACTGCTCAGAACATCTAACACACATCTAATAAATTACATAATTTTAAAAAAATAAGGAGGAGAAATAAGGAGTCTCAGAGATTTGGTTTTAGTTAGCTGATTGGTAGGCTGGGGCTACGGTTGATTTGGTTTGGTTCAAGAATGTGTATATATATCCCTTCATGTGTGAGAATTTTGCCTCAGCAAATGTACATAAGGACATCACAGCATAAAAGCTGAGAGAGGGAGGCGGACTGACTGACTTCTAAATTTGGTACTAAAGTGCTTCAAGAATGTGATACCAACTTTTGGTTATGTTTGGCTACCACTGCCTATGAAATTGTAGGGAAGACTACAAAACGTGACTCGCTCTTTGGAAGAAGGAAGCTAACATTATTTAGAAAGGTCTCTTACAACTTGGGAGCATTTGTAACTTGTTACAGTTTGTGATTGTACTGAACAGTGCTCACATTTAGGACCAGGAGAATATATAGACCTGTGTCATGTAGTAACTGTGGTATATATTTCCAGTAGCATGGAGGAGCTGCAACCAACAAAGGACTCATTTTATGACACACTTATCCTCCTTTCACTATATTCTTGGACTAAATAATTATTTCCTTTATTCTAATGTATACTAGCGCCTAATGAGAAGATAAACTATTTTAAGTCAATTGTCAGTGCTTAACCTTAGCCTAGAGAGGCTTGTCTTCTTCTGCAGTGAATGAACAAACTTACAGGTTACATCAGGACACCTAAGTTAATCATTGAATCATAGGATATATCGAGTTGGAAGGGACACACAAGGATCATTGAGATCAACACCCTGCTCCTTACAGGACTAACCCTGTGGTTAAGAGTATAATCCAGAAGTTCTTTGGTAGGTTTGATGCCATGACCCATTTGCTGAGGGTCCCATTCCAGTGACCAACTGCTTCTCAGTAAGGAGCCTTCTCCTCCTTCTCCTAATGCCTAATCCAAACTTTCCCTGGTGCTGCTTCATTGCAGTTCCTCATGCCCTGCTGGCAGTCTCTAGAGACAAACCAGTATGCTTCTGCTTAGCCATTCTCCCTAGAGCCTGAAGGACTGCGCCTGTGCCACCTTCCCTCACTGTAGCTGGACTGCAAGGAAAACCCCACACAAGCTGTGGGTGGTGTTTCTGTCTTGGTGTGGCCTTCCAGGTTGTGGAAAACCTGTAAATGAAAGCACTGCAAGGATGAATCCCTTACTACAATACTGTGTCCAAGACTAGAGCTAAGGGAAAATTAGGACGCTGTATGTAGTTGTACAAATATTGAAATGGGTGCTGCGCTAGACTTACCTTGTTTTAAGCATTATTGGGGTGTGTGACTGAAGTACAAAGCAATTATTGAATGTCACTGTCATTGCTCCTTTAGGACCACTTCTAAGATCAAATCACAGGTGCATGGCAGTTTCCTGAGAATATTTTGTGGTGGCTTTCTGGATAAGTAAAAATGTTTCTTGTTGCTGGTGTGAAAACAGTGGGTGAGCCGCTACATTACTAATGCGTTATTGCTGTAACCATTTAGCCAGATCATGATGACTAAAGTGACGTGTATCTTAACTGAGGATAGAATAAGTCCTCGCATCATTAAGGAATTGAAACAAAGCCACTGAAATTAATGAGATAAATTCCCACTTGCTACAGTGTTTGTTGGCAAAGGCGTGGAATCCTTAGCTCTGCTTTGAAAACTCCCCCCTCTAACACAGGAATTTGCCTGTTAACAAACTGGTTTTGAATAAGTCATCCATTTTGCAAGGAGTGGATGTTTTTGGCACTGATGTAAGACATTGAGTTGAAGACCTGCGCAACGGCATGGCATTCCTTGGCTCCGAGTGCAAGAGAACTTGTTCTCTATTAGTCAGACATAGGCAGCCCTGTGTACTTCATGCTTATTGATTCACCTTGTTGATAGTTGCGGCATGCTGCTAATAAATGAACCTGTGAAAAACTAATCCTCCTATATGGTATCTTCATAGTTACACTCATTTAAGTTCAATTAAGTTCAAAGGGTACAGGAAGGCAGTTTGTATTTCCTTGAAAGTTTATGTTCTTTAGTATGTGCAAAAGGATGATAAACTTCCAGAGACTTCACCTATTTTGTTAGATTAACCTTTTTCATTTTCAGCATTTCCTACCTTCTTAGTTTTTTACTTCATGTGAGAGAATTATACAGAAATTAGAGGGAGAGAGGGAAAAGAATACAAGACTTAATTTTATCAATTTCCCTTTTACCAGACTCACATGATTTATGCAGAATGCTGTTAATCACAGTATTCCTTTTCATTGGAAATACCATGTTAATGCATTCATACTATTTGCTGCAATCATGCTCTGAGAAGTTTTCTTTGGTTTCATAATTTGCTGTTTCACTTGGAAAAAATCTGCACACTTTTTAAAAGAACCAGGAGCCAGATTTTTTCAGGTATGCTCAAAGCTTATGTACCTTGAAGAGAGGAGATTCAAACTTGAGGCATACCAGCTGCAGTTGCTCAGTCCCACCCCCAAACCACAACCTCCTGCCCTGTCAGTTGTGCTGATACAACTATTTGTCAGGCCATGGACTGTTAATCTGTTCAGTGAGCTGGTTTAAGTTGTCCTCTGAAAGGGAGTGTTTATTTTTAACCCTGATCTGACTTGCAGCACATGTCTACAAATCATTTGTCAGCACAATGGGTGATCAATAACCACAACTTCAAGAGGGCCTGAGACTTCCAGAGCATGGAACATAGAGTGGTTGGATGTCTAAATAGTTTCAAAAGAGCTGCACCTTAATGTCTGCCTTTGTGTTTTGAAAGATTGAGAATAGGTACAAAAGTTCTTGTTTACCAAGCCATGGTCTACTGAAAATAAGACTTGGAGGAAATAGTGCCACTAATGTTTACCTGGTTCATTTCTCCTTCAAAGGACTTAACAAGTAAGGTTTCAATAATGATTTACAATATAGTGTTAATTAAATGCTATTTCACTTGCATCCCAAATAGGGAAAACAAGAGAAAATAAGTCATTAGCACACTACTAGAAAGGATTCTGTAGGGTCTCTCTCATGTTTTTCTAATGTACCTGAATGGCAGTATTCCATCAGTCTCTATTGCCTAACCATGAATGGTGATGCCCAAGGGTATCTGAGCCACCTGCATGGGTCTGTGAAATACAACACTGGATGCATGGGATGGGCCTGCTATCTGGTAGAGGTAGGTGAAAGCAGTGTAAGATACTGTGTGACGCCTACAAACATCACTTTCTTTGACATCTGAAACAGCCCATGACACCTGCATGTAGGCAGTGGAGTGTCTTGTGTAACTCGTGCTGAGAATGAGGCAGACACCTGAGTCCTGTTAGACAATCACAAGGCAAAGTGATTTCTGTCAGCTTTGTACTTCTTTCATACTATTGATTTGTATCAGAAGGCAGCTCAGTAAATGCTGAGATGAGTCATAGCTCCTTGTCCTGCATGCCAGGAACCCAAACAAATGGGTGGTTCCTGCTTCATGAAGCGCATAGTGGAAAAAAAAAGGCCGGAAGAGGAGTGAGTGGAAAAGACATGGAAGTGGCTGGACAGGCCAGAACAATTAAACCAGGCCAGAACTTAAGTATCTGCATTTTGAATCTGCTGCTCTACATGCAAGATTGGAAATTCTGAAGCTGTCGTGCTGAACACTTAAAAAATTATGCTGCCTGGTGTGCCTGTGATGCATCTGGATCTGAAGTTGCACTAGACACACAGTGCACATGATACACCCTGAATGTGTCAGATTTTTTTGGCATGTGAAGCACATGAACAGTTGGTCCAGTGGTGGGATTTGTTGTACAGGTACTGTGCAGTTGAAAAGTGAATGCCTGGTGGTACTGTCAGAGTCATCTGGTCAACTAGGTGTGAAAAATGTGTCTGTGGATAATGGGGTGGTTCAGTAGCCTTAGTAAATGAGAGTCCCTCTATTGACCCTCTCTGTAAAGTATTCGTTCTTTTATGCCTAAAATGCTGAGAGACCCTTTCAGACCTCATTTTTCCCTCTTTGTATAATGGTGACCTATTTCTGAGTCTTATTGCAATGAAGAAATGCTTCGTTAGCCAGTGTTTGTAGAGGGTTGTGTTCTCAGAGGAAAGGACTCCAGTATTCATGATACTACAACATTGTGAAATGAAAGTTTCTACAGACTGTTCTGTTCTACAGACCAAACTCAGTTCTAGGGTGATTGTCTTGATTCTTACAAAACACTGCAAGTTATGAATTATGACAGAGCTGGTCTGTAGCTTATCAACCCCATTAAGTGAATCTTTTTTACACAATACACGTGTTTGTCAGTAAGAGTCACAAAACATTTTAAAGCTACAAAGTAGCAATTGCTCTTCTGAGATCAAAACATACCTACATGTGAAAGCAAATATGCCTGCTGAGTAAACACACAAAGGTGGTAAAGGATGTGTGTACATTGTCAAGCGCTTGTGCTTTACCAAATTATTTATGAATCCTTGCAGTACCTGGATATAAAGCAGGTTTTCTTCTGACCAAACTCAGTTACCCAATTCAGGTAACTGATTCACCCGCTAGGCAGCTTTGATAACTCCACTGTGAGTCACCACTGGATTGTTCCATGCTGCTTCAAACTTTTTCCCTGTCTTATTTTTTTATAGTATGTTATGGCTTTAATAAGGGTAATGTATTTGAATTCTGCATGCCTTATACTAAGAAGCGTGGAAAGAGGGGTTTCTTTTGCATATTTATTATTGTTAATGCTAACTAGTGAGATTACTGTCTTATGGTGTGGCTGCTGTCTCACCCAGGCCCTGCAGAAAAGAAATGGCAAGAAAGCATGGAATTTGATGAGGAGCTCTAGTTTCTGCACTTTGATGGGAGCTGATCTGGCTGGTTATTGGGAACTGCGCTGCTAGTTACTTGCTTGCATGCTCTCTTTTTCTCAGCAGACACCACTGAATCATGTGCAATTTGTAAAAATAAATTAGAGGTGATAAATAGAACCCCTTGGCATCCAGTACTCTCAGAATTTGGGGAAATTAATTCAAATGCAATGAAACAGTGACTCGATCCCCTAAACCCTGACATCATGTTTCTATTCCAGTTATTTGTTAAGTGGTTTATGTCTTTGGCCCATGGTTAATTTTCCTGACTGGTAGTCTGCAAATTTGCTGATGATAGTACAGGACTTTCACAAAATGCTACAAAAGTCCTTACTTTTGTATCAGATACAGCTACTGATACAATTTCAAATATGAAATAGATGACTTCACTATCTAAATAAAATGAGTGAATAAATAACTGATCTTATTTATTTTATGGGCTCTCTACATGGCTGTAGTCCAAAGAAGGATACAGACAGCTCAAGAAAGGCAGTTTTCCTATGAGAGACCATTTGGCTATTCTTAGTTGAGGAATTCTTGCCGATTATGGTATGTCAGCATCTGTTTTGGTAACAGTCATCTTGTGCAGCAGAAGCTTCGCTGTTTTCTAGGAACCTACAGCATGCCAGACCCATAACTAGCTCAATGGGTATTGCAAACTGCTGGAAATCTGAAGGGTTCAANAATTCGGTTGGAGGCAAATGGTCTAATGATGGCAAATTGCTCACCCTTAATTTGTTTGAAGCATGTGAACTGTAAAACTGAGAAGGAAAGACCACCACTCTGAAAAAAATGTTTCTGTGTCTGAGAGTGAGAGTTATCTTGCTTATATATTTTGTGTAGAACTACTTACTGGTTGGGGATTTTCTTGACCATTGTTTTAAGCTTTTTAGAAGCATTTCCTGCGTGTGGCAGGAAGATGACAAAATGTGGCATCTGAAATAGTGAAAGTAGTAGAAGAATGAATAAAAATAAGGGCTTGTTCATGCTGGAAAAGCTGGTCAAATGAAATAAGCCTTGGGTTTGGAGTGGAGAGGATAAAGTGAAAGGACAAATCTATGCTGTGACATGAGCTCATGTGCAGCTTTCTGCCCACATACCCTATTCTGGCTCCACCAGCACTGTTTGCAGTGGGAGATTGGTTACTTGAAAGCAAAATGCCTAAAAATCATTGCAGGGGTATGCATTAGAATAGCATTAAGAGCTGGATGCTGTTGCATGTGATTTTGTTGAATCAGAGCTCTTAGTCTGAAACATAGAGGCTCCATATGCCACCCAAGAAATTTCAAAACCCATATGTAAACCCACCTGGATTTCTGGCATGGAAAAATCTCTAGAAGAGGGATCTTTTTTTGCTGATGCCTTTGAAAAAGTTCTGGAATTCGTTGCTGGTGGAGCCTGTGAGAGCTGGGAATTAATTAACTGCATCTGCTGTCCTTGTGCTAGACATCGGGTTGTCAGCCTTGTTTTGGACTAGTGCTTGCAAAGGGTGCAAATCAGGGTAATCCCCATTTTTGCCCTATTTGTTGCAATTGCAGACTTCACCATTAACTCAAAAAGGCTAAATGAGTTTTAGTAAGAACATGTGAGAATTGATTCAGGAAAATGCCTGAAATACTAATATTTTTTGAGAATGGAATAAAACAAAACACAAAAAGTCTGTACTATGTCAACCGACTTACAGACTCTGTAAAGCATTTTGAAACATCCTACTAGCTGTTTTGGTAGCATCATTGACATCTAATATTCCTAACAGCAGCTCATTAAATTAATTTGTTTTGTTTTACTGAACATGTTTGTAATATTGGGCCTGTCTTAGCTGGGTCGTAGATTGTGGTCACCCACTCTTGAGTGTTTTGGGCTGAAAATGACCAGAGAAATTACGCTGTTGCCATCATATTACATATTAAATCTCTTCATTAAATATACCATATACTTTTGTGCCAGCAACACAAGTTTAATGAAACCCATAAGTGTGTCTTAGAGTATTGCCAATATGGCAAAAGACTAGGATTGATTTCTTTGCTTTGGTACATACAGGGGACTTAAAATATTCATAGTCTTCAGCCTGCTACATGGTAACTTAATAACATACTATTTTGAAAAGGGAGAGATGTTGTGATTCTTGTGGTACTGCTAATGGATTTGAAGAGGATGCTAATGCGCTGTACCAGGAAGTGAATTGAGCTCTTGTGTGTAAAGGGGGATTAGAAAATATAATTATGAAAAAGCAACAGTCACAGTCTTGAAGAAATTTCATTGATGTGTGGCTGCTACAAACAACGTTTTGTTGATGAGAAAGATGGCTTTGATGGGTGTATGCTGCAATAGTAATCTTCTCTATGAAGTAACATGGAATGAGTGATAGAAATAGACGTTCTGTGAACTATGAAGGGAGAATTAAATATAAAGTCTTATATTGTCAACAACTCACGCAGCTTTTAATTTGAAATAGCAGTTGTCCACGGAAAGCTAAGCTTTCACATCAAAAGCTGCATGAAGGCTTTGGGAGAGAAAAATACAACATGATATAACTGTCAAACCAAAAGAAAACTAGGTCCCCCTGCTACACACACAAAGGCAACCAAGAAATTAAATAATTCATGGTCTCCAACTGAGTATAGGAGAAGGATCTGAGCTTTTTTGAATATCATTCTCTAGTTCAGAAGAATGAATGGTGTGTTGTTATGAGTTGTGAATATATTGATTTGGATGTCATAAGTCAGCTGCTTTGTGTGTGAATGCTGCTGCTGAGTGCTGATGACCCTAAATATCAGCTGTTACCACACTTGCTGGGTCAGATATCCCTTTTATTATTTGCATTTGATATGCTTATCCCTGTGTGTGGCAGTTGTAGTTCTGGCCTTCCACAAACAATCATCCAGGCATTTTCATCTGAACAGATTTCTCTTGTGAAAAGTATTTTGGTATGGGAAGTTTATAAATGACTGAACTTTGAGGCTCCCTGGGAGACCCCAAAACATCTGGGTCCTCTCAGTTTTTGATGTGGCTTTGACTGCATTATTCCCATATGTTTGACATCAGAAGCCATTAGGATATTGGACATGCCCACAGCACTTTTCAGGGGCTCAGAGCGGAAAATGAGGACTCGTAGCATGGTGACTCCTTTTTACCTGGTGAGAGGATTTAATGCCTATACCTGTGTACGGTCCTGTGCATGGAGAGGGAATCTGACTTGGCACTGGCTACATTTAAAAATGTTGCCAGAAACCTTGTGGGTCACAATTCATTGTGTATTCCCAGTTTTGTAACCTCTTTTTACTGCTGAGAGTAGCTGTGCCATCAGGTAGTCCCTTCCTGTGGTGTGGACATTTGGCTTCTAAAAGCGGTACTTGAGGTGATGTATGGCCCCAAATACTTTCTTAGGGACAGCAGTATTTGGCCATCTAAATGCTAAACTTCTTAAGTAATAGGACTTAAGACTAGGGACCCGTCTGTAGAAAAGAAATACGCTTATACAGTGGTCAAACTGAACAAGAAAAAAGTTAGCTTACCATTTTTACCCTCTCTTTTTCAACATATACCAGTAGATGTGAATTCCACTAAAATTTTTATCAAAATACAATCTTAGCTCTTTTTCGATTGGTAGAAAACAGTTTGTCTCTTGTAGAGTGTCCAGTGTGAGTAGACGAAAGGACAATATGATCTCATTCTTTTTTTATTTTAGAAAGACCATTGAAACCATTCAGACCAGAGAAAGAGTCAGAAGCATTACTGACTGTTGTTTGTTACAACATTTTTAATCTGATACAAGTATATGGAGATAATCAGATTCAGAAACAAAGGAAAAATACTGCAAATGGGATGATCTCTGCAAAGTTGGTGAAGGCTGTTGTTAATTCAGAACGTTTTGGACTTGCATAGCTATTTGAGTAACTTTGTTTGTTTGTTTGTTTGCTGTTACCAGATATGGAGAGGGAATTTAGACTGGATTGAACAGGTTTTGTATTTGTCAGCTGAACTTTAAAATGGCTGAAGCTATGGTGTTTTGAATACAGTTATTTGACGGGAAATTAAATGTTCCATTTATTTTTCAGGAAATTTTAAGTGTTCGTAAAAACTGACGAGAAATAATTTACTTGATTGTTTTTAGCTTTTATTGCATTTTTTAAATTTTTTTAGATTTAAAATGCTAAGCATCCTGCTGAACTTTGAACAAGCTTGTAAAAATTCTTGTTGTTGCCTAATTTGGAGTGTTTTTAATGAAAATACTGGTACTCACTTGTGTGTAATCCCACTTGTAAAAAAACTGTTCCAGCTTGCACCAAAATGTGCTGGACAAACTTTCCTGTTACAGTAGTTCTGACTTAACCACAGATTATTCAATCTATGTTTTCTATATTTTTGTCCCACATGATCCTTCCTTTAGGTGCCAAAACTCTGTTTACAGGCAGCAGTGTAGTGTGAGGGCACAATAGTAGCCATGGAGCAGCTCAATTATCTAAAATATGCAAAGCTTGTTATGTTGTGCAGTGTCTATTTTCTGAAAACTCTCATGCATTTATTTCTGCTTTTTGATTTCAAATGACTTAACCAACCTCAGATTACATTTTTAGGGGAAGTGAGCCACCATTACTGCAAGGTGTAATATGACTCATTTGTTTCAGGAGGTTGAATTGTTAATATCAGAGTTCAGATTTGGTTGCTTGACCATTCTATTGACTGAAACTTTTAAAGTTCCATATATTGTACCATGAAAAGCATGAATGAAGGACCTTATTCATGAAAGAAACTGGAGCTACTTCTGCTCATTCTTCCTGTTGCTTAAACAAAGAAAAATTCAGGCATGGATTTCCAAGAGGAGTTCCTTAAGAACATTTTTTCCCGTGGAGATGGGAACGCTTTTGCTATAATATGCAAATAGGTGAAGATTTTGGGGTAATGCTGGAAACAGAAACACCTGTTCTCCTTCAGCTCCCATTTCTCTGTCAGTCATGGAAAATGTTCAGCATAGAAAATCAGACATTTACAAAAACTAGGTTGTAGAATTTTTCACAATAAAGTGAGCATAAATACATGCAACAGTGTGCTTTCTTTTTTCCTGTGTTCTTCTTGAATTAAAACTTTCTGATTCAGTAATTATAAGATAATAAATAATTTAGCACATATATAATAAAATGTAATATGCAAGAAGACGATCTAAAAAATAATATATTTAAGTTCATACACAATGTTTATTAAAAATCACTTTTTTACCCTGTATTTTTGTCCGATTCCTTTCTCTGCATCTTTCATCTGTTTCTCCTTTTCCTATTGTATGTAAGTTTAGTCTTCATTTCCAAGGTGTTTTGGGCTTCTGCCAGTTTTTTAACAATCT
>VYZQ01008338.1:0-25026 GCA_013400655.1 Mystacornis crossleyi
TGTTCTGTTTTTCTGAATGTCTTCTATGAGCCAACACCTACTGCCAGTGTCTGTCCCATGCACAATCTGCTGTGCTGTGCATGACAAACAGCATCTGCTTTGGTTCATTTGTGCTGTGTCCTGCAGCTATTGCTGCTACCAGTATGAAAAGGAAGTCTGTATTTGGAACATGGGAGGGCTGGTGAATAGGAGGGCAGTAGCCAAGTGACTCTGAGCTTTCTAGCCATGCCATACACACAAAGCTAATCACTCACCGTGCTTATCTAATAGTGCCCTATTACATGCTTTTACTAAGCAGAATTTCTTTGTAGTGTACTTGATCACTGCTGCCTTCTAAGCACATTTATTAACCTAAGAATAATTTGAGATTTATGGGGACAAAGAAATTACCTCAGAGTTCTGATTGCTTGTGGATTCTGCCATGCTCCCTGGTGCAACTTAAAATGTGGACTCCAGTGGCTCATGGTGTCTTTGCTGAGGCTGACTCTGGAATCTCAACTAGCTGCACAGAACTGGAGAATCTCCATGTGATGATGTGATGGACAGTAGAATCCTGGCATAAAATTTAGTTTCACAAAGGAGAGAAGACCTGACTTTCTTTCCAAAAAGAATGGTTGCGTTATTAGGTAAGCAGTTAATCCTCCTTTAGTTTCCTGATTTTGAATATATAATGATCAGTGTTTGGCTAAACCAGCTTTTGGCCATCTGTTAGGTGAAAGCAGTTTACTACAGAAAAGTGGTTTTCGGCTGTATTCACAAGAATCCAAGTTTCTTGTATTCTCTGGACACTCATGATGGTTGGTGTAGGGAGAAAGTGCCCTAAAAATAAATGGAGTCATTCACATCTTTCAGAGAAGGAATGTTTTGGTAGAGAATGGGTTAGCATGCTGTGCACAGTGGAATAAGAATTAGGGTTTACTGTGGGGATGGACATGTGCCTCTCTGGCTTATTGAGATGCATTTGAAGATTATGGAAAATCCTGTATGAAAACAGTCTTGTTGAATTCTTGTATATATTGTCAGTGGGATTAGTGCTGAAGTGCAACCTGGCCTTTCTGTATGCCCATTTCCCTTCTCGGGGAATATTCTGGTAGGAAGAAAAGTTCAGTCTAAGTATGTGCCCAAATGTAGGCAATATGCAGTCATGGAAAAATAAAAATCCTAGGATTAAAGTGTACCTGAAAATTGGGACCTGAAACTTGTATTATATAAAGTTCTGTTTGGGGTTTTTTTCTGTGATAGCTAAATGTTTGTTTTCCAAATTGCAGAACAGTGTGTTTGATTTCATAGTATTGGCCTCCTGGAAAACACTGCTGTTAATGACTCCTTGTTTGAAGAGTCTTCTGTTATGAGCAGTGAAAATCTCTGTTAGTGGTGAGCACCAAAGGCATGAAGAAAGTGCCTGCTTATAGATATTAAACAATGGACTTCTTTAGGACTTCTAATTAATGCTTCTGTGGAAAAAAATAGATAAATTAAAAACATTTTATGGAACATACCTGAATGTTACTGATTGAATAAGGAGGTAACAGAAGAACAATGGGGTTTTCAGGTCTTCACATTTTCTTGGGAAACTATGAACAGTTTGGCAGTGTACAAAGAAACCCCCTAGTAAATTGAAAAAAAAAAAGTAATATAGACTGCAGTTTCATTTTATTGACATGAACTGTAAGCAATCTTACTGATAATTTGTGTATTGTAATTAGTGGATTCACAGTGTAATGATTAATGGGAGATGCAAAGCTGAGAATTTTAGTAATTAAAATGTTTAAAACCAGATGAAGTTAAGATATTTGCTACATGTATGATAGTGAAAATTAAATAATATCTGATAGGTAATATTAAAGGAAAACTCGATATCAAAGGAAAATTTTAGGACTGGGAACTTGAATTGCAATGTTAGAAAATAAGAACTATTGACTTACTGTATTGATTCTTTTAAAAATGTGTGTGTGCATGAAAGTCTGTGCACTTGGTGTTTTCTTCTAACAAAAAAGTTTGAGAGAAAAGTGTTAATTACAGAAAACTCTTTTTTCTTACAAACATTTGCTGGAAATAAGAACTATTAATTTAGGCTGTACTAGGAAGAGGTTTGACTATAGTAGCTGAAGGGGGCAGGACTAAAAGCCTTGTAGGCAATTCACTTTTATGGTAACTGTGCGCAAGACTCAGCCAGCTCTCTGATTTTACTTTTTCTCTCCAACTACTTTCTTTAAGAAAACATTTTTGGGATAAACCTAAGGAGGAAGACTCCTGTATAGGGCATTCTCTAAGTAAACACTTAATGCACCTTTTCCAGACAGATCAGTAAGCAGCATGTCCAGCTGATGTTCCTACCCAGTCAGGGTGCTGGGGGTATTCAGTTTTACATAGTTTATATGTATTTGAAAATAAAGAATTGGTTGTACCTTGTTTAGTCACCCATCTTCAACATGTATTTCTAAATACTGGAGAATTACTAGTCCAGAAAAATTATGAGTATAAATAAGGATTTAAAAAGAATGGCACTGTTCCTTCACATGATGGCTTTTTATTTCAGTTGAATGCTATCAGTGTGTCATCTCCATCTCTGGACGTGTTCAAAACTTGAGTGGACAAGGCTCTGAGCAACATGACCTAACCTTGAAGTTAGCCCTGCTGAGAGTAGGAGGTTTGATTGGATGGCCTCCAGGGTCCCTTCTATTGTAAATTTTTGTATTACTGTGAAGATTCATTTTGAACTATTAAAATACCTCTTTTATAAAGGACAAGATAACTCAGTTCTATTCTGACATAAACTCTTGATATAAGGAATATATAACTTCCTTTTTTCAAAAACAAATACTCTAAGAATTTTCCTCCTTGATTTTTTTGAATGAGAGGAGTCCTTTCTACAAAGTTAAATCTTTTCCTTCACCTTGATGATGAATAGGGTTTTTTGAATAAGATTTTTTGTAAAGCAAAGCCTTTTATAGCCAAGTCAATACCCATGAGTCTGCCTTTGTTAGTCATGAAATATTCCAGTTGCTTTCCATGCACATCTTATTATGGTCCACTTTTTAAATATATATATTAAAGGACACTTTTCTTATGCAGAGAGAGAGTTCAATATTTGTTTTTTTGTGATACATTTGGCAATACCACGAATTTCCTACCAAGGGGCATTTCCCAAAGAAGCCATTTAGGACTTAGTGTCTGAGAAGGGGTGGGAACAAAGATATTGGTGAGGACACCAGGCAGCTTGAGGCCCTTCCAGGATCAGATACCAGAGCAGGAGGAGTTGGCATGGTCACAGCTGGGAGACAGCGTCTTCACCAAAGAGCCTTTAAACAGATGCTCAGCTTTGAGAAAATGCATTTTCTGATAATCCTTTTGAAATGTGTCGATACAGTTATACCCACAGGCTCCCCTCAGCAGTTGATCAGACACGAGGTGTTGGCAGAGTGACAATCCAGTCTGTGTATCAGTTCCTCAAAACACTGGTAGACTTGGAGTTTGTATAGAGCCTAGACCTAGGTCAAGACATTCCCAGTCCTTCAGAGCCTGGGCTGAGAATTCTTGGCATCATTTTAGAAACTGGAAGGCTTTTATAATAGAGAACATATTAACTAGGATATTACTCTGGCACTTTCTTAAGCAACACCTTTACTGAAGTCAAATGTTGCCACTCAAAAATAATAGTAAAGGCTGTTTAGGATTACACTTAAGAATTATACTTTAAAGGCTGTTGTGGGAAATAATTTCTATAAAATCTGGCAATGTCAAAGAAGAAGAGATAATTCAAAAGCTAAGTCTATAAAAGCTGTTCTGATAATTTTTTGTCATCAAGATAAAGTCAGTATCACTGTCAGTTCAGGATAAGTTACAAATTACTGTGTATTTTGTAGTGTTACCCAGTGTCACCTAAAGGCTAACAGTACAACCCAAACACAGAGTGAGGCAATGACAGATTGTAATTACTAACGTTTCATCCTGAACAAACCCATGCATTCCCTTCTTTCCTTGTAATAAGAGGTTAGTTCTGAATTTTCTTGGTGGGGAGAAGGCATGCACCAAGTTATCTCTTTCTGCTAGCTTGCCTAAAGCAAGCTCAGTGCTGTAAAATTTAAAACAGAAAGCTATGAAAAAAAACACAAGAGAGGAGATTAGCACAATGTGAAGAGCTGGCAGCTACCCAACTGTCTACTGTGTCTGGTATTCATAGCACCGCAGTTTCAGTGTTTGCATCATTGTGAGTGAGGTGAAGTCATAAAGCATTAACAAGTGATTTGATTTTTTTTCTGTGATAATTTCAATAGGGCACTGAGGATGGGATGTTGTTGTGATTTAAGGTAACAGCTTATCGAATGAAATGTAATGTAGCCAGCCCTTCATTTTTGCTAAGGGGACATGGATTAATGTAAGCTGTTGGAAGTTTTTTCACATTCTGGTACTAGACAGGAATGTTTTATTGCTAAAGAAGTTCAGAAACATCAGAAGCACTAATACATTTGGGGCAAGATGAAGAGGAGGTGGCAAAGGCCAGAGCGTGGCATGCAGGAGGTGAAGAGAAGTAAGCAAAGAGAAAGCATTCTTAAAGGTCTAGGACAAAGGGCCTAGAAACAGAAACAAAATCAAAACCAAAACCAAAACAAGCCTGAAGCATCAATGGATTAAAACTAGCTCTCCCATGGGTGATTTTCAAATATATGCAGACCTCCAGAGCTTCCAAGTACCGAAGAGAAGAAATGCTTTAAACAGAAAGAAGCTGGGTAGGGAGGACTATGACCTCAATCAGGATGACCCACATACTGCCACGTTGCAAGATTTTTCCTCTGTCAATGTAAAACTGACACTTTTGGAAACTTTCACTTTGCATCATCATTCACTTTTCCATGGTCAAGCATTGTGGTGGGTTGACTATGGCCAGCTGCTAGACACCCACCCAGCCCCTACCATTCCCACACCTCAACAGGACAGGGGAAGAAAGTAAGATAGAAAACCTCAAGAATCAAGATACAGACAGGGATATGGATCACTTAGCAATTACCATCAAGGGCAAAACAGACTTACCTTCAGGAAAATTAGTTTATTGTCCAGTAGAGTTGGATGGAGAGAAACAAAGACAAAAATTAAAGCACTTCCTTTCCACCCCCTTCTTGCCAGGCTCAACTTCACTCCTTCTTTCCTGGTTCCTCTATGTCATTCTTACCACACACTGAACAGGACCAAGGGATGGGGAATAAGTATTGTAGTCATAACACTTCATCATTGTTCATAACACTTCATCTCTGCGCCTCCTTCCTCCATGTCTCCCTTGCTCCAGCATGAATTCTTTCATAGTCTATAGTCCTTTGGGATAAACCCACTCCTGCATGGCTTCTCCAGTCTGCAGTTCATTCCGAGCACACGCATCTGCTCTAGCACGGTGTCTGCCATGGTTGTGGTGTGGATATCTGCTCCAACATGATCCTCCGTGTGCTGCAGGGTGACAACCTGCTTCCCCATGGTCTTCTCCATGGATTGCAGGGGAATCTCTGCTCCAGTGCATGGAGCACCATTCCTGCCTGCTTCTTCTCTTACCTTGGTGTCTGCAGGGCTGTTTCTCACACATTTTTCCTACCACTCTACTGCACAGTGTTTTTTGCCTTTCCTTAAATGTATTGCCCCAGAGGTGCCACCACTGTGGCTATGGGGCTCAGCTGTGCCCTGTGGTGGATTGGTTGGAGCCATCTGGAACTTGATGTGCCCCACACAGGATAGCCCTGTCCTCTGCTCACAGTGACTCTTCTGCATCACTCACTGTCCAGCACTTTGCACATAAACCCAGTACAAGCATCATGACACCTCTAGCCACTTCTTCAAAAAATGTAGGAGACAGAGAGAGTATATATGTTGTCATTACATGCCGGGCCATGCGTATTTGAAAAATATCAGTGTTTATAGTCTTCCCTACGGCCTAGATCTTAAAAATACAGCAGTATTATTTTCTTCCAAAAGGGGACAAACATAATTGATGGAGTCAGTGCTTATCTGCATGTGGTTGATAGGGCGAATCCCCTCCCTCACTGGGTAATACAACCTTTCCTAGACAGTGAAAGATCACATTGCCAGTTCAAGCATGCACTTTTCTTGTGCCACAGCATGATGGAACATTCCTTTGGTAGTTTTTCTGCAGGCAGAGATGGCTGTGGAATTTGTAAGTGCCAATGTTTTGAACACTTTGTGAATAACTGAAGCCTGATTTGCTCTTCATTACCAAGGTTAAGATGCAAGAGAAAGATGTTACTGTGGCTGGACTACAATTCCTGCAACAATTGTCCTCCCACCCTACAGCAACTTCGTGTTGCATATGTAATGCACAGGACGAGCTCAGAATCTGAAATGCTATTTTCAGTCCTTTTAGTAACAGTGGTGATAACTCTCGCCGTGATTTAAAAAAATCTATTAAATGATTGTTAGTGAAGTGTCATTTTAGGAAAAAAAATTACTTGTCTTGTAAATCCATGCTGGTTTTCACAGGCACTATTGTGATGTTTGCTTTCCAGTTCAATTGCTTTCTGTCTTCTCTTCTGGCTTTTGATGAGTCAGAATCCACGCAAGGACTGGCTCTTTCGTATGTACGAAATGAGAAATTCCCTATTTTAGGAAGATATAGATGCCTTTTTCATAATTGCTGTAATCTCTTCTTTTTCATAGTTGCTATAATCTTAAAAGGATAATTTATGGATGTAATCTCATAACAAAACTACACATATGACAGTTGAAACTGCATAACCTTTGCTGGGAATAATATATGCCTCTGTAGGACAGTGAGAGGAAAGGATTTCTAACTCTAACAGTGTGTATGGAAATCTGAATGGCATCTTCTTGATAGTATGGCCTGAGAAACAACAGCTGATACAACAGGAATATGAGTGAGTGAACAGAATACCCCGAACAAACTATTCTGAAGGGTATTTGCCCAAAAATCTGATACTGCTAGGAAGAAAGTAACAATCATAGAGTTTGCTTTAGATGACCTTCATTATGATTAAATTATAACAAAGGAATTTACCAAGATACTTCTGAGAAAATAAATCAATTTGAAAACTAAAAAAACTTGAAAGGTTAAAAAAAAAATAAAGGTTTGAAAATTTTTCATTGTGGGGAGAGATCTTGGGAGTTAGTGGAACAGAACAGCAGCTTAGTCAGCTGCCATGAGCATCCAGGCACTGGAGCAACAGTCTGGGCGGCAGCACAGAGACCCGCACCTTAGATGTGTGTATGTGAACTTGTGACATGCTTTGTCATCAGTGTGTCTTGGCAGATTGTAAGGATATACACATAAAATTAGAGAACCCATATCTCCATTAGCAGCTGTGGGTAAGAATGCAGAACTTCTCCAAAAGTGGGGTTACACAATGTGGATGCAGGAAGAAATGCATGTGTCATTTGAACAGGAGCTCCAGAGTGGTGAGTGGGTGGCAAGGTGGATAATATACCCACAGTGAGTATTAGGGGAAGAGACAAGTTTCCTTTTAAAAGCAGAAGTGACGCTGGTATACAAAGAGTTTGCATTTCAAGGTTAAAATGAGGTGCAGAAAGAGGAGTGTGGGACAGATCAGCAAGGAGAACATTCTGGTACACAGGTGAAAAAATGGAAAGGGTGAAAAAACTGGGCAAATATAACACAGCAGTTGACAACTAGTGCAGTGCTGGAACACATTGCTCCAGAGGAGGGAAAGCCACGCAGCACTTCAGATGACTGCCAGCCAAAAAAGAACTGCATAATTAAAAAGTTACAGTTAAGGGGAGCTTTAATGAAAACATGTATTGGCAACAGCCCCTGCCAAAAAACCTCCCCAAATCACCATTTTAAACATAAGAAATCTTAATGAAGAAGAGTAGGTTCTGCCAAAGAAAGCTGCTTCCAGTTCAAATGAGCAGTATTGTAAAATTTATGAGAGAAGAGAGCAGGGAAGGTGAGGGGATCTCTTTGAGTGGTGACTGACTGTTTTCACAAAGCTTGGACAGTAAGGTGAAGGTGAACCACTGCTCTGCTTTTAGAAAGCTGGAAGCTGTTTGCAGGAGATCTTACATACAGCTGCTGAGGTAAAGGGTTCATTCGTCTCTGCCTCAGCCTTTTTCACTTTTTTTCTTCAAGCAGTCCAAATTTTAGCAGTTGGAAAAAAGGGAAATCATTTTAATGAAACAGGAGCAAAACATAATTCTTAGTGAAACTCATCCCAGTTATGCTTGAATAACCAAATGTCTGCTAAAGGTGATTTTCTCAACCCCTTTATTTTAGGAAAAATGTGTGTGACACCACTCTGAGTATTCTCACCTGTACTTGGCTCTTGGTGTGCGTCTATGTCTTCTTAGAAAGCTACCATGACCGGAATATTCTTGTTCCTTTGTTGGCCAATGATAAAGTATAAATATTGGAAATGTCTCCCTGCAACAGCAATTCACTATGTAAAAAACTCTTCTAGCATGTGGGGCGATGGAGGGCAATTCCCTTCTCTAGAACAGGAACATCCTAGTACAGTGCTCATGTTCTAAACAAACTCTCAGCATTAGCACATTAATGGCTCAGGTAAAGTGCAGTCTACTGCTAAAGATTAAAAATGAGATGCTTTTTCATCTTTCAGTAGAGATGCTCCAAATACTTTTATAATCTCATTTGGATATACAGGGTGGTATGGCTGCTAGAAGAGAACTATACCATTTAGCAATATATAAATTTACTTACTTTATAGGACAGGTATAGCAGATGGGTAGCGATACCTGCTCTGTGAGCAGACCCTCCTCCCTCTCAACAATATGCACATGTACATGGGAATCAGAGCTTCAGCCCCGCCAGCCCAGGATAGTCCAGCTAAGTACCAGTGAGGCAGCAAGGGGCTTGTTCTGACTGGTTCAGTGCTGCAGCAACAGTGGACAGCCCAACTCTTGCACATGGTGGTTCCTATCCTTGCACTTTTGCTTTTATAGATGTTAGACCTCTGTGTATTATGGCTTCCTTTCAAGCAGATAGTGCCATAATTATTTATTGCTTTGTAATGGCTTTGCTAATCTTGTAGCCTCAGACCAGCCCTTGAACTTCCTCCGTCACTGAGGCCAAGTAGAGGTTGCTACCAATTGTGGTTTATGTTACTTGTCAGGTTCTGCCCTGGTGTGTTTCAGAAAAATGGGTATATTTATTATCCAGGTCGAACCAGGTGAATCCGATCACCTTATCCTGCAGATAACCAACAACAGTCCATTGCACAGATAATCTGTGTTTCTGCTGGGTAGTATGACACCTGGAAAATATTTAAATCAATTGTCTGCAAAGTCTCTGGGTTGTTCCTCTGGAACCTTTTGCCTGCTTGGCCTGTGGGTGATTTAAAAGTGCTGGTGGTCAGATAAGACAAACAACTTAGAACTGAGCCATGAGATTGGTGTAAAAGCCTACAAATCAATGTCTTGGATGTTCAGTTATGTAATTCCAAGTCTGCTAAGCTGTGTCCATGAAAATCTTAGGAAACAGTGGCCACCTTTCAATGATCTTCCTTACCTTTTTAAGCTTTCTTGGCGTGAGAGGGAAGTACACGATCTGTATGTATTTCCAATATTGTCTATGCAGTCATTGCTAGGACAATACAAGCTGGTGCCCTACTCCCTGAAGTGCAGTATCTTATGTTCTCTCTACAGAAGGGGCACTGCACGTGGGCTCCAGTGTGCAGCCTCCTGCTTCATTCCAACAGGATGAGCAACTTTTCTTATGTGAACCAACTGTCAGAGACTGGATGAAATGTACATCTCGAGCCATCTTGGAGTGCCGGCGTTTGTGTCTGGTGGGAGGGGCAGGCCGGGGTTTGCGCGGGTGGGGCAGTGCCCTGCCCTGCCCCCACCACAGCTGAGCAGAGCTCTCCACCAATCTCATTCTGGGACAGTGTGAATCCAGCTCTGATTGGCAAAGCTGTCTGTCAATCACACATGGGTGTGCCAGCCCAGCCTCTGATTGGCTGACCAATTGGAAGTCCCACCCGGGGGGCGGTCCTATGAGGCACCGAGGGTTTAAAAGGGGCTGACCGGTAGGTGGCCTTTGGCTGGACCCTGCCTTTTCCTGTCCTTCACATGGGCACCCAGGATTTGGTAGCTATATGTGTGTTCTTCTGTATCTTTCCGGCTTTCTCCCTCTTCTCCTCATTCTCTTTACATGGAACATTTTTCGATAACTTAGCTTCTCATTGGTTTAAAGGTTTCTAGGTTGAATGGGCTGAATTTATGCTAATTTAATATTAATTTAATATTAATTAATGCTATAATAAGTGTTTTATATTGAGTTTGGTGTTGTGTTTACTCCTTTGCCAGAGTTCCTTAATTTCCCATTTTTTTGCCCAGTAAACTTTTATGTATTTATGACCTCTTGAGAACATCTTTTTGGGATTTCTCCTTGCACCAAATTAGAGCAAAGGAACCTTCGGCTTGACCCCTGGGTTTAAGTTCTGGGGTGTAACACCAGTATTGCCTGGTATTGCAATGCATATAACTCCAGCTGTGGTTGTATGTCAAAGTCACATCTAGGAAGAGTCTATGTTGCTCACTAAGCTGCTGACGTAGACACTGTTGGAGTGCTTCAGATGGCACTTAACACTTTTTTTTTGACTGCAGAGTCACACCCCTTGCAATTTCTTCCGGTTCCCAGGATCTTCATGGCTAGAGTTTTAGCAAAGCATTGTCTTTTCTGTAATTTTATTGGTGGTATCTTTGTGGAAAGAAAAAAATTATTTTTGTTTTGTTGCCTTCTCCAGCCACCTAGAAACAGAGACTAGACAAGAGTAAGGGAATAAAGGTAGGTATTTATTTGAAGGACCTTCAAGGTACACCCTGGGGAGCCAGAGGCTGCTTCCATAAAATGGACCCCAAGATGGACGACAGGTCACGAGTTCTTTACACTGTTATAGGTTTGGTCCATTTGCATATCAGTATAAATTCACCAATTAAAACTTTAGCTCTCTTGCATTTCTCCACCTCTCTCCTGGTCCTAGTTTCCACCTTTAGGCCTCGAACAGCCCGAGTGTCCTTGAACAGCAAGCTCAGAGAAGCTTTGTTGTGTCTATCTAGTCTAAGAGAGCAGCTAACAAGCTGTAAGAAACTTCAGAGTTACACACTAGGCGATACAGGATTTGAAAAGTACAGAAGTTAAAACCTAAGGCATCAGTTTAAAAGACTTTCCACTATTATTGTATCCTTGCACATTGTCTTGGCATGCAGAGAGGATATCTTGGGCTTTTTAGCATTATGAGCCACAGAAACTTTTTCTTGTTTCTGAGAAGGGTAGAGGAAGGAGGTGAGGTGAAGAAGGATCAGGGGGTTGGCTGGCATTTCCAAACCTGCGGGAGATGGCTATGATGAGAGCTCATAGAACACTATTCTTGACTACTTAGGCAGACAAAAGTCTTTGAAATCTAGGCTTGAGGTTTTTATCTTAAGTTGCAGGTTGAAAAAGATGGCTGACTGTTTTTGTGCTTCCTGCTTCAACTGACCAGGAGATAAAAAAAGGCCGAGCATGCTATTGCAAAAGGGAGAACTAGCTGTCAAAAGCGCATGTATAATTCTGAAGGATGCTCAAAGGCACTTTGGCCACATGATCTGTCCATGAGAACACTATTGTAAAATGACGTTAAGTGGAACAGCACTACATGGATGGATAAGTGGTGATATGACAAGTTGTTTCTGAAAGTGTCACAAACTGTTCTTTGTTCCTTGAGTTGTTGTTAATCCCTACAGAAAGAAAACCCAGCTTTTCCCTGTTGCTGCAATTTTATAAAAGCATACATTAATGTTTTCCTCTTTCTTTCGTGGCCATCTTGTGTATAATCTGCCCCAGAAGAAAAAGCTAGATGTGCACTAGTTCTGTACTGCTCTGTTTATGTGACTCATGTGGTATTTCAAACTAAAAGTGTGATACTATTTCCATCCTTTACCAGAGTAAGAACCTGCAACTAAGCAATATATAGCACAGCTGCTGAACTGCGGAGTTATAGGTGGTAACTTGAAAGTACAGAATCTCTGAGTATTTTGTTTTACAAAGTCCCTTTTGCAGTGCATCAGCTCCTGTGCATGATTTGAAAAACTGAATAGGATGCAACCATTGCTTCTGGTGAGATGGACAACTGACATGGGCTGTCCTAATGGTCTGCAAGTTTTCAAAAAGTTGTTCTTCAAAGAACTGCAGCATATATGTATTAAATAAAAAATGTAAAGATTTCAAAACATTCTGGTTTCAGTGATCCAAGCGGGTAATGTCAGTATTGAGATGTCAGTGCTATAATGTCAATATGGCTGATGAATTCAAGTGTTTTATAAACAAGGTTTGTTTTATTTTTCTTTTTTTTTTCTGGAAGATGTACTTATGATCATCTGGTTTGCATATTCAATGATCTGAGTTTATACACCTTGTCAGGAACTGGGCTTTCTATACATTTTTGAATTGAACAATAATGGAGCTTGACAACATGTTATAAACCAAGGTTTAATTGAGGCAGTGGGAAAGGTGAGCAATGCCGTAGCTACATGGAAACTCACCCAATCCCCAACAGCAAACACAGCATCATTAGCAATGCCATGGTTTTGGTGGACTTCCAGGAACACTTGGTGTTGGAGTCATCTGGCCACAACTGCCAATCGTGCAAATGACTTCTGCAGATGAGTAGGAATCGTGTCACCCCTTGGCTCCATGAGTGGCATTGGGATGTGAGAGAGTCCTACTTTAGGATGAATAATGTGGGTGGTATCCTGCCTATGCTGCCTGTGTCAGCCAGGGCAAGGTGTTGGCTGTCTGTCAGTGTGTCTGATACTGGTCGGGCCGGGGTGTCACCAGTCGGGCTGGGCTGACAATACTGGTCAGAGGCAGGGTGTCAGGAGCTAGGCTTTCTGTACATTAAAAGAGAGTAAGTGTAAGCTCTCAATTCCTTGCCAGTGCTTAAGCCAGCAATTCATGAGAGGCAGTGTATAACAGTTAGAATAGGGGTACAACCAGGTAAACTGTTCATTAGTAATGGGAGATTATTTTGGGTTGCTTTTCAATACTTGTAAATGTTTTCCTTATTTTCTCTCTACCTTCCAAGTACAGCACTTCTTTCATTCTACTGATACACATGCAAGCCCTTGATGAATCCTAGCATGTGCAGCTGACTTCCAGGGATTGAAACTGGAGCTTAGATAATTCTTGTCAATTTTCCATCTGGAAGAATATGTTGATTTTTTTTTTTCCAGACCAGCTCAAGGCAAGAGGTTTTCTAGGCAATGTTATAATCATGAGCTAAGTGAAGGATTCCTACCATTAAAAAACCAAGCAAGTGTACCATAAAGGACTATTAAAGAACCAGATTGTTTAAAAACCTGTTTCAACCAACTTGCTTGTGATTGCAATCCTGATAGTTTTTGAGATGCAGATGTGCTCTGACACCAAATTAATTTTCAAAGAAGCAGTAAGATAGCACACAATATTTTTAGAATTTTTTTTGTAGATCAAGAAATTGCTTGAGAGAATCTAATACAGCCCATGCAACTGCAGTGCCTAATCCTATTTCTTGTGCTCCTAATGGGAACAAAACAACTGTTTTATTTTGCCTTCTGGGATTTATCTCTTCACATGGACACTTAAGGCTGATAAGCTAGACAACAGATACATTGTATAGTAGCTGTGCTCTTCTGGACTGCATTCATTTTTTGAACACTGGAAGTCTAAAAGTTTGTAGTCTGAGTTTAGCAAGTAACCTTCATCATTTCCTGTACTCTTCATGTAAATAGAACGCTTCATCTCCAAAAGACACTTCCATCTCGCTTGATCTGCCTTAGGATGAAACGGAGAGAGATTTTATAAAAGAAGCTTGATCCAAAAAAATTTTTTACTAATAATTTACGGCAGATGTTAGGCACAAAAGCACTTTTTATATTCTGTGTGGGAGGCCTGAAACAGGTTAGTTTGGAGCAGCTATGTACTATCCCTGAATCCACTGCATTATAGCTTCCCTTACTCTAAGTTAAGAAGGTAATTCACTGACAAACTCTGGTTAAACTGACATTCAGGATTATTTTGAAAGGAATTTAAGGTAAGAAACTTGCCATTACCTCTCCAAAACATTTGTAAAATAAAGCTATGCGCATTTTTAGGAGATACAAATACTTGAAAAATAACCTTACAGTCATGATTTATAAAACCACATTTATTTGTTCTAAAATTGAAAGTGGAAGAAAAAAAGCTTTATGTATTCATTCCACCCTCACCAGAATGAAAGTAATCAGGTGTTAATTTGGATGTGAGAAATGTTTTCAGTTCTGCTTCAGAAAGTATTATTAAAACTTGATGGGAGCTAATGGCAAGCACAGGCAGCAAGTATTAATAATGCTGGAGACCTAGCATAATCAAGCTGTAATAGCTGCTTCCAAAGGGATGTTTTTGTCTTCTCTGCAGGGTTCAATTTTCTGTCATACACAGGAGGAGAGCATCTGAGCAGTAGGAGAGATCAGCCTCCCAAGCACGACAGCTGTGTCTGCTCCTACCTTCAAATTATGTTCCTTCCTCTTTTCTGGTGACACATGTGAGATGAATTAATGACGAGTACTAGGCCTCCAGTAATAAGGAAACTTTTTTTTTTTAAGATCTCTGTTTGCTTTAATGCAGATGTGCAGATGTGTGCTTAGTGTGACCCTGGTATGGAGTTGAGTGTAGGTAATCATGCCAGGGATGAATTCACATTGCAGATAACAATTTTAAATAGATTCAGTAATCTGGGCCAGTAGTCTGAAAACCCTAATTGGTAAAAAAAACCCCAAGTTTTCAAGGGAAAGATCTTTTTTTCTATATAAGTACAAAAGCAGTCAGGCATTTTTAACTTTTTAATTTGTTACCTTGAGGGTTTGGACCACCTGTAGAGAAATCTGTCACTTTGCAAGCCTGTAAGAGCAGGAACAAGAAATTACTCTTATCAGGCTGGATCCAGGAGACTTACCACTTAGAAGGATGAATATTCTTGATGCTTCCTGAGGTTTATGTTCATATTTTCATGAGCACTTGCTGTCTGCTGCACAGGAAAGAGTTGCCAGTTTTGTAGTCTGCATCATGTGTGAATTATGGGTACTCCCTGAGACTGCATATGAAAAGGTGATGAAAGGTCATAGATGAAGGAACATCCTGGATTTTATTTAGATGGAAGATTTTTACATACTTTCAGATTGTGAACTCACATTACTCAGAGTATTGGAGAAGATTCAGTCTTGGTACCTGGAAGAATATGCATGATGCCCCATCCTCTGTGTGGGTTACCTGTGCTGCTGTTTTTTCCAGTCTCACAGCCTTTGGGAATTGCTTTAATTTTGAGAAAAAAGAATACGGAAATAGAGAATGATATGACAACATACAAAGAATTCCAATTAGTGGCACAAACTTTTTACTGAGTGATTTGGTCATTGAATTATGTGGCTTATAAGAGAAGTAATTTGATTTGTCTAGTGCTTTAAGTGTTGTCTCCCTTCCTCTTTTTTTTTTGCCCCCAGGAAATTGCTCTTTCAGGATGTCCATTTCCAGAGGCAGGAGTGCTATGTTAGTCTCTTTCTAAGAATAATTTTTGTAGAGGGGAAAAGGTCCCTTAAAAGGGACAGGAAGAAAGAATATTGATGTGGCAGAGTAGTAGCTTAGATTAATCCTGAGTTAACAGTGCTCAGGACTCACCTGTTGGCTGTTTCAATCTGCTGCAACACCTGACAGCTTGGGAGCTGGACTCAGGCTTCTGAAACCTTTTCTTAATTGAAAGAAGCAGACAATCCCTGCCAAAGTCAGTCTGATAACAGTATTATTAGTTTTACTCAGGTGGGAGGCCCCTTCAGGTGTACCAAAGTAGTCTGGGTAAACTGAGGGTGTAGAGAAAAGCTGTAGAACTGGTATGACATTCTCCTTTCCACAGCAGACTGAAAAAGCCCCAAGAATGTGAGCTCCTTGCTGGTGACAAGGAGATACTACGCAAGGAGTAGCAGGGGAGTTAATGTGAGTTTAGGGCACAGGCGCTCAGTTGGTGAGAGAGATAGTCATACATGAAGAAGATAAAAGGGTAAAAAAAAAAGTTATAATGTTTCAATCTTTGGCCAAGTTTCTTTATGGTCCTTTACTTGTGCGTTTGAGCGAGTATCTAGGTGTGTCACTGGAAAACAGGAAATAAACCTTCCAACCAATTGACTAGGTTATAAAGTCAGTGTTACTGTATTAGCAGCGCTGGATGCATGGGGAATTCGCCTCAAAGCTTGCATACCCATTAACCTAACAGACCAGGTTCTGTTCCTCAAACTCACACATATTCATCACATATCCTGAATATATGCATATATGCTAATTATCCCCATGGACTTACTGGTTATGGTTCTGGATCTTCTGATGAATCTTACCTCCTTGAGAGTATGTCAAATACATGGTCAGGGCATAATGTACTTCTCTTACCATTCTTTGTTCTGACACAAAATCCTTGTTCTCAAAACTGAGACATCTGCTAGCACATACTAATCAATAATATAAATAAATAAGGAATCATTAGCAATAAGACTTATTTTTCAGGGATTTAGGGAGTTAACACAAGGCCACATTAATCTCTGGTATTTGTACTAATCACTGTATGGTGCAAAACTAAGCATTAACCATGAATACAGGGATTATACGCTATTGTGCTAAAGTTAAAATAATTTTCCTACATCTTGCCCCAGTGCTGCATAAACTTCTTAAGAAATACAACTTTTTTGGTAAAAGGTGTAGATGTGCTAAGTGGAATTTCTTCATTCTCAGCTTCTATTTTTCACTTTGTGGCTTGAAACACACCTGAGACTATTGCCTTACTCATCAGATCTACCTGAAAGTTGAGAAGCTTTATTTCCAACAGATTTGGTGGTTCAGTGCTGCATGTTGGAAGAGTTTTTTTTTTTTTTTTTTTAAGTAACAAAATGGGGATTTGTAACTTCAATCAAGATGCAAATCACTGAAAGATATCACACATTTCAACTTACTAGGGAGTTCTGAATAATCTGATACTTGAACCATAACTGTTTGCTGTAAAAAAGATAAAATCTATCAGTATCAATGATCAAATTTAAAGAAAGGGGTGGGGGGAGTCACATTCTGTGGTAATGTTGTTTCTTTGAGCTGTCATACTTAAAAGTGGATGCTGACAAGCAGGATGGTGTGGTGGGAAAGCAGTATGTCTTGGAGTAAATTTCCCTCATTCCAGAAGTTATACCACTTTGCCCAGGAGTCTCCCAGCATTTTATTCTTTCTTCCCTTTTTCCCCCCCTCTAACAAACCATGTATATGTAATAACTCTCATCGGTATTAATTGGTCATGCTTTTGTAACTTTCTAGCTGGCAAATGCTTCATTATCACCTCAGCAACATTGTGGATCAGCAGGATACCAGCCATTAGTGTGTAGTGTAAAGGAGTAGCTGCTGTTATACTGAGATGTCACAGAAACCTAGTAACATGGAGGCTGCTCTGCTGTAAGTCAAAGTCTCTGATCTGTGATATCCAGTGCTTCTTTAGAAAGTTATGTTTTGATTTCAGTTCCATCAAGACATTTAGAAACACACTAGATTGTGCTAAACAGCATTTACCAAGGACAGAAGGACTTGAATTCTGTATCATTTCAGAGATTGCAATGGATGTTTTTACAAGTACTGATTGCTCTGTGCTTTTTCCTTCCTACGCATTGCTCTCCTTTGTTATTGCTTTTATTAATAATCATATTTTATTTTTAATTTAGAATTAACTTTTTAATTTGGTTTTTATATCAACTAGTCTTGTACTGTCTCAGAGAATTTATACTTACATAACTTGGTTGTAGGTATCTGTATGCTGCTGCTTCAGTAGGCATCATTCTTATGCTTGTATTTAGCAGATGCATTGTGCAGTACATGATGTGGCCGTACTTTTCCACCAGAGTCTTGGCAGGTCATAGAATCATTGAATATGCTGAGCTGGAAGGGACCCATAAGGATCTTCAAGTCCAGCTCCTGGCTCTGTGCAGGATACCCCAAGAACCACACCATGTGCCTGAGAGTGTTGTCCAAATGCTTCTTGAGCTCTGTCAGGCTTGGTGCTGTGACAACTCCCCTGGGGAGCCCCTTCCTGTGCCCAACTACCTTCTGGGTGAAGAACTTTTTTTTCTAATATCCGACTTAAACTTCCTCTGACACAACTTGAGGCCATTCCCTTGCGTGCTGTCACTAGTCATGAGAGTGAAGAGATCGGTGTCTGTCCTGCTTGCAGTCATGAGGAAGTTGTAACTTCAGTGAGGTCTCCCCTCCATCTCCTCCAGGCTGAACAGACCAAGTGACCTCATCTGCTCTTCGTACAGCTTCCCCTCAAGGCCCTTCACCATCCTCGTGGCCTTGTGTGGACATTCTAACAGTTTAAGGTCTTATATTGCAGTGCCCAAAACTGCACACAATATTCAAGGTAAGGCTGCCCCAATGCAGAGCAGAGTGGGACAATCCCCTCCCTTGCCCAGCTGGTGATGCTATGCCTGATGCACTTTAGGACCTGATTGGTCCTCCTGCCTGCCAGGGCACACTGTCATTTTCCCATCAGACATAGAATTCTGTTCAGGTGTTTGGCAAGGAGAGGGTATATCAAGCCCTCCTTTCCACTGGGACACTTCTGTCTGGTTCTGGTGGTGCCTCATGGTGGAATATCTGAAATGAAATGCTTAAGCAGAGCAAACCAAGAGTTCAGTGTGTGACCTGAGCCTGCATACTCACAGCAACATCTGCAATTGTCCACAAATAGTGTCTTTTTTAATAGTTTCCATTACAATGGCCTCAGCCTACTCTTTGCAAACTTCCTTGCCTTTTTGTAATTTCTGCTGCAATGTGCACAAAATAAGTAAATAATATTGCTGGGATACTGAAAATAATGCCTAATCACCCTCTTGGTTAGATATCTTGAGTTGTCTCTCTGAACTTAATGCAGAAAAGGACAAATTCACTTTGAAGCACCTCTTACCTTCTTCCATTTACAATGCCTCTGGAAAAAGTATTAGCTCTTTTAGTTGGGTGGTTCATCTTCATAAGGCTGCTATGTCAATGTATCCCTCTCTAACATCTGGGACTCTTCATAGTAATGTAAGGCTTGAAAAGAGAGTGGCTGAATGGTGCCATGCTTGTACAAGCTCTAAAAGCAGGTGTTAAGAAGTGCAGCCTGTCCAACAGTCACCTTTAGTTCCCAAACTGTACTTCCCCTTTGGGAAGGCTGGCTAGCAGAGGAGTTGGCTGTGATTCCTTTGCCCCCAGTTTTGGTTTGCTAGTGATAACCTCTCGCCTGTGCAGTGACCATATGTGACTCTTTGGAGTGGCTGAGTGTTGGCAGAGGTTTATCTCCCTATCTTGTCTGTGAAGGCAAGTTGGCCCAGAATAGGATTTCTATGCATTTGTAGCAGAGTGGGCGGTGTCGCTCCATGGCCCCATGCAGAGTGCTTGGTGGATGTGTGCTTGTGGGAGTCTGAGGGGAGGGAGGAAGGTGATGCTTCTGCTGGGCACTGTGTGCTTCGTAAATACAGATATCAGTACAGAAATCTCTCACTAATGCTCCTGCACTGTGTGCATCTGGGAAACAGGTAGATATCTCCAGTACAGTAATAAAGGCAGTGGCTATCACTGCCAGGCATCTTCCCCCAAGGTAGCAAGACATCTCTGGCTGTGATTAGAAATTCTGGGTTTTCAAGGTTGGCTTGCAGATAAATGAGTCAATAGGCCTCTAGTTGACTCGTAGTTGAGGTAGTTGGGTAGGTTCCAAAGGTGTTCTTGCTATTCTTGGTGGCAGATGAGGAGTCTTCTGATAGTGTATTTTCTCCTTATGGCCTGGTACTATTCTGTCTCTGTGCACTGCAGAGTTAGGGGACGCTGGATGTGTGTTGTGAAAGGTCTTTCAAAGTGCTCACTGCCTGTGCTGCTCACTGATTGCTATCAGTAACCTTCCCTGCCACTCCTCTTTGTTGTGTGTACTCCATTTGCAGTTCTGTACAATGGAAAGCTGTTTCTTCTGCACTCAAATGTAGTTTGACCTTTGTGGCAGAGGGCTGGAGCAATCAATTTACAATATAGGGCATAATTGTATATTCTGAATTGGCCAGATACACAACAGGCTCAGCCCTTACTGAACTGCTTTATACACATTTTTTCCTTACTACCTACAGCAACCCCTGTTATTTCACCACTGCATTCTGATGATGTGGTCTCTCACCAGAACTGAGGAGCCGTACAGTTTCCACTGTGTGGGCGACCGAGGTCAGTTGGCATCTTGATAATGGAGTTGAGAATCCCCTTGGCAGCATACTGGAGTATGACCTTTAAAAGTTGAATGGGTTGTTTTTTTCTAGACTTTGTTTAGTAAAAATCACTAATAAGACACTAAAGGTTGAGATATCATTGAGAAGACGCAAAAGAAATAGAGACCACAGGGTAATGTAGGAGGAGAGAGTCCAGCAGCAGGTGACGAAGATGATGGGGGGACTGGAGCATCCCTTTTACAAGGAAAGGCTGAGGGAGCTGAGCCTGTTCAGCCTTGAGAAGCGACAATAGAGAGGGGCCCTCATCAATGTCTACAAGTATCTGAAGGGAGGGTGCCAAGAGGATGGAGCCCGGCCTTTCTTGGTGGTGCCAAGTAATGTCACAAGAGGCAATAGGCAAAAAGTGATGATCAGGAAGTTCTACCTGAAGGAAGAACTTTACTGTGTGGGTGACTGAGCACTGGAACAGATTGCCCAGAGAGGTTGTAGAATCTCCCTCACTGGAGATATTCAAGAACTGTCTGGACACAATCCTGTGCCGTGGGCTCTGGGATGCTCTAGGTTGGACCAGGTGACCCATTGTGGACCCTTCCAACCTGACCCTTCTGTGATTCTGTGATGTGGTGGCATATCCCCTCCCCACCACCTCTTCAGGTTGCTAGGATCTCAGAAATGCTTGTTAAGCCTCAGGGGTGATGAACAGGACCTGGGCTCAGCTCCTCTTGAGTTGATCAGAAACATTCTGCTCCCCAGAACCTATGCTGTCTAATGAGCTATTGTTTTTTAACAAACAGCCTTGGAAAATTATTTTTCTTGCCTGAATAACAACCCAAGTGGAACAATAGTTTTGTTACTGAACTTTCATTGAAAGTTACCAACCTGAATTGCAGCCAGGATGGAAAATTACCATGACCGAAGTTAACTCTCTCGTGACCCTATACAGCAGTCCTAAGTGAGACCCTTTGAGCTCTCCTAGTCTGCAGTGGGCTGTGACCAGAAAACGCGCTCTGACTGGGGCCTCTCAGAGCCAGCGAACTTTCAAGTTTGCTCTACTTGGAGGACTGTTACCAAAGACCACAGCAGAGCCTGGGCTGATAGCCCCATTCCTCAGTGGGGAGGATGCAAAGGCATCTGATATGAGTATGTCACTGAATGAAAAGGGAATTTTTCATAGGTATACCTTGTACACACTCATTTAGGTCTGTGTGCATGCAAGTATGAATATCCTACAGCAAATGTCCTATGAATGTTGATCTCCTAGATTCTGAAGTACTTTGGATTCATAGCTAGATTTGGCCTATAGGTGAGTTGCTGTTCTGCCTATAGTAAATTCTATGCAATCTTTTGTTGAACTGTTTAAATTAGGCTATTGATTAAATGCTGTCAAAGTTAAGTGTAAAAACCTTTAGGCCTAAACTGGGAAATCTAGGGCTTGGTTTGGCAAGGAGCTCCATTTTGAACCTCGGGACATGGTGAGAGGGTCTCCCTTATCCTTTCTATCCTTACCTTTTCCTGACCTTACCCTTTTCCCAGTCTCCACGTAGGTAATTTTTTGGTTGATTTTATGTTTAGATTGATTGGTTTTAGATTTTAGTCCAATTTTAATGTGTGCTTTAACCATCTTGTTAGTAGTAGATTGAACCCAGCCAAGGAACCTTGTCACACCTTCACTTAAATAACAAACCTGCTTTTGCCAATACATTTGCTGGTGATTGAACCATCTAAAGCACTCATTCACAACATGTGATTCAGTAACTGGAGATGGGATGTGGTTGTGAATAGCCCATTAAATACAGTGCTGCCATTGCTAGTAACAGACTGCAGGTTTTTTATTTACTTTGGAAAGCTTCTGGACTATGGCTTGTCAAGTTTATTCTAGACCCTTCTGCCCTATATAGAGTTTTATTTTAGCTTGTTTGGCTAAACCAGTAGTAGTTTAACAAGCAGATAACTATTATGTAACTTTTTTAGCTTTAGCTGTCACTATGCATTTGTGTAGTTGTATAGTAATTTTGATGTGCTTCTGCAAATTACAGGTAGCAATACCAAGCAGTTCTTCTGTCTACAGTGTACTGTCTATGACCCTAGAATAATAATGTAGTGAATTGGAGTACAAGTAAAGGATGGTAGCAGAGGCCTTGATGGTACAAGAACAGGAAAATACCAGAGGCTATAAACAAATCACCAATGGTCAGTTATAGCTCATTAAAATAATGCAAGTTTGGGAGCTGAATAAAACTAATAAGGATAACAGAATAAAACCCAAAATTTCAGCACATATAAAACACAGTATGTGCAGTATATTTAGGAAATATCTTGAATTATGGACCATGAAAAAATAGCAAAGTATATCACGAATTAACATAAATTAACAGTTAAACACTCACCACACTCTGAAATACAAAGAAAAGAAACCCCCCCATCAATATCAATATCTCCTCTGCTGATTCTCCTCCTCTTCTTCATGAGGAGGATTGGAGCAGTAATTGGTTAGTGTAACAGCAGAGGTGGTAGGAGTGTGTGTGTATGTATGTGTCTAGCAGTTTTAACTGTAGAATTTACCAATGGAATTTTCTTTTGTGTTCTTCGTTGCTTTTTCTTTAATGGTTATATCTGAAATAATTTAGTTAGAATGTTGATATTATAAACAATTAAATTACTGGTTTCACCTAAAAAGGATGTTTCTGTGGCGCAAATAAACTGCACCTGGTTTAGTGTAACATGACCCAGGTTAAAATCCCTTCTAACTATATCCAGAAAAGTGCTTCATATTATTGCTTCTGAGTATTACTGAGGTTAGAGATGAGGAGGCAGAATGACTTGTGCAGATGAAGTGGCAAGGACAGACTGGGTTGGGGTGTCAGAAAGATGTCACATGACTCTGCTCTGGAGTTATGGGTAAGAAGAATAAGTGTTTTAAAACAAGTAGTCAAGCAAGATAAACATTACTGCTTAGTTTAAATGTTAGATAAACATTAAAGCAAGAAATGAAGCTCCATCTAGTGTCATATATTCTGTTATTTATGATCTATTGTATTTTAATAGTATTGATATCTATTATCTAGCTCCAGTTAGTGTTAACTGTTACTAGATGGAGGTGGACACATTCCCAGTTTTATGGACGAGAAAGTGAAAATGCTCAATGATATTTTTAGTTCTTAGTTGAAAAAAGAGTGGCTTGATTTATTTAGATTATAATGACAACACATCCTACTCCAATATTAACTCAGAAATATGTGAAAGAACCTATGCTAAAAGGAAATACTTTACAGTCATCTGGCCGAGGCAATTTACATGCAGGAGTTTTAAAAGAGGAGATTGAATGGTTCTTCCAATAAATCTGGAAGGTGTTAGGAAATCCAAGAGATCTAAAAGAAAACTGAAATGCCAGTATTTTTGAAAAGGTTGAACAAGAGGATCCAAGATTCTGGCTCCTTGTGTGGATCAGGGGTAAATGAGGTCCTAACTGATGCAGGATGTTAAAAAAGTACTTAATGAAGTTAATGCTAAACAACATGTGTCAAGTTGACAAACTGTCAGCTTGAAACTAATAAGTTTAGATATGACAGAAATCAGACTCTTAATATATGTTTGTAAAAGATTTAATTTTACGCAGTCTTAATTAACGGAGTAGTAGAAACCTGATCCCAGTAGGCTGATTTAATGCTCCTGAAGTAAATGTGTGCAATCTCAGTACATCGGGAACAACTCAAGCAACTTGGGAAGCACCTGGAGCTCCAAGGGCTTTTTGACAGAAAAGTAGGCCAGACAGGAGGTAAGGAAGTGATCTGAAACAGATGTATAACCTTAGATGAAGGAATACTGTCTCTATTAGTAAACAGCAGTATGAGCCATGGGCACTGGGTTGTAATTGTCCAGATTATGATGTTGACATTGGTGAGTTCTTAGAGACTGCAGTGTAGCTGCACACAGTCCTCAGGAATGGAAATGCATCATATTGATGGCAATTGCCAAGAAAAATCATAATGAATATCCCTTTTTGCACTTGTAACATACAAAGATTCATGTAGAATTTTGTATTGCCAGGATCTCAAAAGAGGCTTCATTGTTATATAGCTACTCAGATTCCTGCTGCCGAGTGGCTGCAGGACTGGAGGTCTTTGTCTAGCTCTGCTGTTCCTGCCTCTTTCCCAGCCACTGCTACCATGACACAGAAAGGGCAGCACACCAGCAGAAGGCTGTTAAACCTTGTACATGTATACAGTATCTTACAGCAGCGAAACAGCTGGGGAGCTGTGGGGGCCAGTGGGCTCATAACACAGGAAAACCTGGCCGGTCCCTGCGGGGTCCAAATAGGGCTAGCTTGGAGCCCGGGGAGCGGAGGAACATGAACAGAGACAAAAGATCAGGAGTGCTCTTTTCCTTGGGATTGTCCCTTCGATGTTTATTTGAACGTGTTCCAGGAGGGAAAGAGGCTGAATGCGGCTCTTAGGTGGGCTTTGAATTTGGGGGACGGAGGGGGAGGGGAAGGGGCCACGTCCAGTGAAGCCGTGGAAGGGGTGAGGGAAAGGGCTGTAAAGTTACACCACCACCAAGTTAGGAAGGGAGGGATACAGAATGAACCACGTTAGTACATCAGTAATATCATGCAGTGCAGTGTATTATATGAACAAACTAACTCCTTTTTGTGCAACACAACAACAAGGGACAAAGGGAGTCCATTGGCGGGACCATCCCTAGGGATAGAAATCCTCTCCACGGTAGGGTGAACTAAGAACACCTTTCCCATGATGCTGTTTCATTATGCAAATG
>VYZQ01008339.1:8040-19276 GCA_013400655.1 Mystacornis crossleyi
TGATGAGGATATTCTTTGCAAATATTACTTTCTTGATGCAAACAGATCTGTATTTCAAGACACATGCAGTACCTGACTTTGTCTTCCCAGAGGATTTAACTTTTAATTTTATTTTCCCACTGCAGCACATCACTTAAATGCAGAAGTAAATTATTATAACTAATCCCACAGGCTCTCCATAAAGGACACAAAATCACAAAGAGAAGTGTTCAGAACTTGAACAACATCAGAGACCTTTTAATCCTTGTTTTCCTTCAACATGTATGTTATGACTCAATTTTTAATTAAAAACAACTTATTTTCCACGAGATCCCTGTTTAAATCGGAAACTCAGAAAGGACAGTAAATGCTTCCTGGTTGACTGGTCAATATTTTCCTTCCTATTCACCAGTCATTTTGTGACCTCAAATTTTATTTACTACCTGCTGTTCTGGCTCTGCTGTGAAGACAGAATTATTAATTCCCTTAATAGATTTTTCTATAGCCCTCATTATCCTGGCATCCAAGGATTTCACCAAAAAAGAAAAAAAAAAGAGTAATGGCCACAAAATCTCATGAGACGAAAAAATATCTTTCCCATTTCACAAACCTGGAACTGAGAAAAAAAAGTAAGATGTGTGGGACTTCAGAGTAATGGAATGCAGGCAGATGTGCATATCTTCATAGACCACTGCACCTTGCCTCTCACAGTCACTTGAACAGATTTATCTCCGGCCCTTGCAACAATTCTGTCATTACATGAAGATTGGCTTTATTATTCCAAAAGACTTTCCGCACAGCAAAATAATTGCACCCGATAATGTCTGATTCTTATGTTTTTTTTTCTCTGTAAGGTCTCTAGTGATTAAAGAAAGCCTGACCTTATGGTATAACCTCTCACTGGAAGCACTGGTTTATGATTCCCATCCCAAACTGTACCAGTCACCTACCTCCAAAGACCCCATAAGCACTAAAAGATCCATCTTGATGGCAAGTTTTTCCTGAATGTTCTAGCAAACTCAATTTTCAAAATTCAAGAAGTACCTTGAGGAAGAAAAAGGAACCAACTTTGTTAGTTTGAGGTATTCACCCTTCTCTCTCAGCCCCTTGAAGGAAATGGGGCCATAAAAGATGGAAGCTAAGTATAGGGTATCAAGAGTTCAGACGCAACTAAGCATTACTGCTGAATGGCAGGCAGAATCAACACACCATTTATTAATCTCACTAAAAGATTCCTTTTATTCCCAAAAAGGAATAGCCAAAGGCAGTTCTATAGTAAGATCTTGTTCCTCCTTGCTTACTCCTAAACCAAGCATGTTTGAGAAGTGAGTTACATTAAGCTTTTCGCTGCCTCAGTGAATAGACACAAGTCAGAGATGGCACGTGCTAGATTCATTCACTAGCTTCCTTCATTTTACAGCTATTTTTAGTTCTTCAGTTGCAGTAAATCTGTAGATGCCTTACACTGAATTCATAGACTCATTGTCTGTAAATAAGGTATCTCACTTCAATTATTTGTACACAATCAAGAGCTGTCAGACTCAAAGACCTTATTCAGTACAGGATAAGTCAACATCTAGAACTACCTATTTACTTACTACACAGCCTTTATATCTAGGCTTCATGCTCCAAGCTCTAAAGACAGAAAATATGACCGTGTCAGTTTACTTTCAAAGCAGAAGCAATCAGACCATAGGCAAGTCTAAAATATCAGCATCTGCATTTCAAGGCAAAAAAGCCTTGCTAAAAATGCTGGCACATTTAGCACTACAAAACAAAGCAGCCCTCTTCAATCCTGCCAATTTCAGAACAAAATGCACAGTTCCTAGTTAAATTTTCACAAATCTTTAGAAGGAGATGCCCATTTTAAAAAATCAGCTGTTCTTGAGCATTAACCTAGTCACAAACAATTCATTTTTCCCATCTTTTAAGTTAAAGTTCATTTCCTTCCGTTCAAGTCAGTCCTCTCTATCCTCCTTGAAATATAGGATAGAAATGCCAAAAATGGTAGATAAATCCTCTAGCCACTGCAGAAACAGCAAATATAATGATATCTAGGAGGCTGGACTGAGCGAAGGCCAAAAACAGGAGAACAGCACAGGAGTGCCAGTAGCAGAGCTAATGAGCAACACATGTTTTCAGTTAAAACCCTTAATTTAAAGCCTCTTCTAAGCCTGGAAAAATCTCGGGAATGGAGATAACAGGTAATCAATGACCCTGTCAGCTAAGAAATCAAGACTGGAACTCAGTTTTATTGCCAGTGCATTGCTAGGCCAGTACTTACTGAGTGTTTTTTATTTATTCCATGGAGAAAAAGTGATGCTTTTATAGTCTCATCATCTAGAAAGAATTTCCAAGTGAAACAACAGGTTGAAGAAAGGCTTTGAACTGTTGCATATAGTCATAGTGATTTACCTTATGTTGTATCTCATTAGCTTATTTTACCTAGAGGCTAAGAACAGGATTAGCCTAATAGAGACTGAATAAAATTTGTCTTTCATGTGCCTGTTAATTGTCCTAGTTGGGTTTAACCTGTGCCATTAAATTCCATGCCAAAATAATTAGGAGCTTATTCATGGGATCAGAAGAGGTTTGGTCTTGTTCCACTGCTGCACAGATAACTAAAAGTCCAGCAGATTTCTGCACTCTCACACTGCAGCTTGTGATAATGAAGGGGAAGTGTGGACAACCCACTGTGACAGGGAACTTTAAACAGCAATTAATAGGCAGTTGCTTCCAGCTTCTGCTTTGTCCTCTTAGATACGGAGAAGAAAGGATGGAGCACAGATTCATGAAGAAACAGGAAAAATATGGTTTTCCACAAGACAGAATAAAAAGGGACAAATAAAATCTGAGAGTCCTCCAAAGCAGGAGGAAGCATCTACATATATGGTATGTCAGCTTGTCTAAAGTATCTCTGCGCTTTTTTAAGGGCTTTGACAAGACAGATTTTAAAGGCTTTCCCTAAGGATGCCAGGATTGCTTCTACAAAAGAACAATAAATTTTGGAAGACAACTTTTGCTTGATGGAAGGAGCATTTTACACCTGGAAAGCTCTACCTTCCTATGTCTAAGTTCCCTCACTAATGCCAAGTGGAAAGAACTGCAAAAGTGGTATTGCACCATTGCATAGTGAAAACCTACACCGAGTTTAAAGAGGGGCCTCGAGGAAAGCTCTGCTGAGTCACCCCGTTTGGCAGCACAGACCCGCTCTGGCTCTGCAGGCATTTGTTACCTCCTGCTGCCCAGCACTTGGAATGGCTTTCTGATTTATGGAAGGGTGGCTAATTTCCAAGGAACACAGTGACAAATTTACCTTCTAGTGTCAAAGAGGATCACAAATTACAGGAATTAACATTCAAGTCATTATGAGCTACCTGCCCAAATATTGAATATGATGGTAGAAGAGGTCAAATTTCTGCTTGAGTGAGTTTCTGGAATGTGGATTCTGCTTGAACAGAGGCTACAGATACAGTATATGTGAAAGGAATTATCTCTTCAGCCCCTGGTTTCTCAACACTTAGGACATCCCATTACATATTATGATGCCTCTCTGACTGTGTTAACTTTATTAGGAACTGGGCATAGATATTGGCAGGTCTGCACTTTATTTCATCAGATATCCCATTCTTCCTTTCTTAAAGTAAGCATTTAAAGCCTACAAAAATTACTTGCATTTCTGGGTCAGAGAAATGCAGGTGACAAGCTGATGAGAAGCTTATGCTTCATAAATATCCACGTGATTTTTTAATATCTAGTAGATTTTAAAGGCATTACATAAGCAAAGGTTGCATTTCATCAATACTCGTTTGACAAATATGTAGTGGTTCTGTGATTACTGTCTGAATTCTTTTTCTCTTTTGCTAATAATTTCATTAGAAATAGAGTTGGGAGAATCCCCTGGGGTTGTTTGTTCTGGTCCATAGAAATAAATTGCTTTTCCAAAATGGGGCAGAGACGACGCTCTCTTGCAAGTGTGGGAAATTATTTCTCTAGCTTTAATTTTTACATAAACATGTTTTTAGAAAGATGGATTGCTTTTTATGGGATAGCTTCTAACTATATTAAATGCCATAAATCTTTGTCTGTAGAGATCATATTCAGGAGAGATAGATTCTAAATGAGTAGATTTTATTAATATAGAGAAGTCAAAAACAGTCATGACAAAAGGTCTTTTAGAAGTGGCTGCAAATGAAATGTTTGTGCTAAACTTTTCTCCTGATCCCCCTACCACTCATCCAATCCTTATTCAATCCCACTTACTAGAAATTGAAAAGTTTGGATAAAGCAAAATAGGGCATTTTTCAGATATTAAACTTTCTTGTAGAGTATTAGATTTTTGATTTATCTCATCTGGACATTTGCCAGGATACTTAGTGCATGTGTTTCTCTAGCTAGATAAATAGATAACAACCAAGACTCAGGCTAGCAGCCTGAAGATCAATGTTCTTAAAAAACCATCAGGTAAACAATGAAACTGCAGACATTTGTTTTTGTTGTCTACAAATGTAAGTGTGACCAGTGCATAAATCCTACATACAAGAAAATAATAAATATTATGGCTATGCACTCTAACAAACAGACAGTGACAACTATAAGGCTTAGTAATTTCAGTCCCTTACACTTTTATTTGATTCTCCCAATGCTCACGTAACTCAGACCATTTTCTTCACCACAATTTCCGGAGGGAATTATAAAATGTACCAACATGCAATTCCGTCTGTTTCAGCACCAGCCTCACAGTGAAGCTCATGGATGGTGATGACCTCAAAAGTTACTTGTGTACGACAAGAAAAGTGTTCCCTTGGTTTCCTGACCTAGTAGTGTTAGGTATATACACACAAAATTATTTGATCGTAAACAATAAGCTATTGACTCCCTGGTTAAAGATAAGTCATAAGTCCTGCAAAAATTTCGGAGCAGAATCTACCTGCATTTCTGTGAGACTAGGAGCAGAGGCTGACATAAGCTTCTATAGAGTAAAACATTGCAAGGACTTTTCTTGATTAAAATAAAAATAAATATCTTTGCTAGCAACTACAGATAAAAGATATAAAATTTTCTCTCACTTTTAATAACTTCTCCAATGTCTTCAAAATACTTCTTTCTTAAATTGCTTATTTGTTCCACTTAGTGTGTTTTCTACTAGGTTATCCAATTTTTTTTGTTTTGTTTTTTATTATTTATAATTATTTATTATTATTTATTATGCTGTGCTTTTAAAATGGCTATTTTTAATGCATTAATTGCATTTAAAGCAATATTATCAGTTAGCTGTGACAGGATGAACTGCTCTATTTGTCCTAATAATTATTATCTGTTATGCTCTTCAAATATGTGCATTACAGAATAAATTTTACTTTCCCCTCAGGGTATCTCCAATATTATCTTAAATTTAAGGTGTGATTTCAACATCAACTCTGTGTCTGAATTAAATAAGAACTTCTGCTCTTACTACTACTTCTACTATTACTACTAAAATTCCACTGGCCTTATTTTAACCTGCAGCTTTTTGAGATTTACCTGCATTTGTTCTGCCATGAACTGGTGCTAGCTGCAATAAAAATCAGCGAAAGGTTAAGGCACTACTGCCTAAGCTTTTTCAGCTTTACTCTGTGGATATCACACATGGTTAAGATTTAAGAAACTTAAACAGTAGTCGGTTTTATGAATGGGGGCAAGTAAAGGCTGCAGTGGAGGTCTCAAACTTCAGTTGTAAACTAATGAACAGAAAATAGACTTTGGTGCAAAAAGTATAAGAATAACTGGAACCACCTGCAAGGAACTCCACTTGCTGAAGGGCCGGGAAGGCTGATCCTTTCTGCTTAAGACAGATGCAGTAGACCTTTGGACCTGAAAGCAGTCAGCAGCCAGATTGCATCTATGACCAAGCAGCCATACTCGTGAGTATCAGAGGAAGGAAGAGAGATGGAGATCAGGGAGATAGGATGCAAGACCATCCTTTGCAGGGCAAAATAATTTTGAAATGAGGTCAAGCCCACTTCTGAAATGTCAGTATCTGTGACAGTATTCTCTGAGTGGTTTTACATCAACAGCATATTTTCATGAAAATTCATAAAAACTCAAGGATGAGTTAATCATAGCAAAACAGAAATTGTTCACTTATAAACACTCCTGCCTCAAAAGGAAAGGAAGTGGAGACAAAGGTTTGAGTTTAACATTGATATAAAAATACTAATTAAGTATCCATTGTGTACTTCAAATAAATCACATGAAGATATTGTTAATGGGTACTGAAGTTATATACTAGAGGATGATGCTTCGGGATCAGAATTTCAGAAAGTGGTAATTTTTCAGTCATTCTACTTACTGAAAATCAGAGATTGAGTTTATTTTCCCAGTCTCAGTGATGCAGAAAGACCCCAGGTGGATGGAAATGATACCACCTGCTGACATGCACACTTGAATTTACTCCTCGAGGAAGCCATGGAAAATAAGAAGTAGGGGAATTCTGACATTCTTCTCTGCTTTACCTTAAGTCTGTGATATGACCAGGAAACATACCAGAGTCTGGTCATTTGGAAAAGTTTCCTGTGTCCTCAGTTCAGACAGAAATTTTAAGCTATCTGTTTCTACTTAATTTCATTAGNGCAGGGCAAAATAATTTTGAAATGAGGTCAAGCCCACTTCTGAAATGTCAGTATTTGTGACAGTATTCTCTGAGTGGTTTTACATCAACAGCATATTTTCATGAAAATTCATAAAAACTCAAGGATGAGTTAATCATAGCAAAACAGAAATTGTTCACTTATAAACACTCCTGCCTCAAAAGGAAAGGAAGTGGAGACAAAGGTTTGAGTTTAACATTGATATAAAAATACTAATTAAGTATCCGTTGTGTACTTCAAATAAATCACATGAAGATATTGTTAATGGGTACTGAAGTTATATACTAGAGGATGATGCTTCGGGATCAGAATTTCAGAAAGTGGTAATTTTTCAGTCATTCTACTTACTGAAAATCAGAGATTGAGTTTATTTTCCCAGTCTCAGTGATGCAGAAAGACCCCAGGTGGATGGAAATGATACCACCTGCTGACATGCACACTTGAATTTACTCCTCGAGGAAGCCATGGAAAATAAGAAGTAGGGGAATTCTGACATTCTTCTCTGCTTTACCTTAAGTCTGTGATATGACCAGGAAACATACCAGAGTCTGGTCATTTGGAAAAGTTTCCTGTGTCCTCAGTTCAGACAGAAATTTTAAGCTGTTTCTACTTAATTTCATTAGCTCAGGGCTTTGGGAAGGAAGGAAGCAACATGAACATTTGCAAGTTCTAGAAACCCTGCAGAAGTGAAGAGGCCAGCAGCAGAGCAGAAGTGTGGAGGTGTGCTAGAGATGTACAGAAACACACAGTATTTTGCCTAAATCTTATGAAGTGCTGAAATGGGTTTCTGTAACACACATGAATTGATTTCACAGTTTATTTATAATGTGAATGAAGGCTCAATTTATACAGCACTTTAAATAAGCTTCGCCATATCTCAAAGATAAACTTGCCAGTTCTGACTTCAGGTTAGAGTTCCTGGTAGTTACAAATGTTAGAAGCTTTCTTAGTGGCAAGAAATAGCATTTGAACTCAGAAAAAAAAAAATTTGGAAATGTTTCTCGCATCCTTCCACAGAAAAACATCACCTTACCCACTGGTGTTTTGCTACATAAAGAGTAAATTAATATTAAGGATGATATCCACTTGTACACTTAGGCTGCAGCAAACCAAATGTGATTGTTCCAGTCCTTGTTCCAGTGTTATAGGCAAAGTTCACCCAGTGGTTTGGAAATCTTTAGGAAGAAATGCCACATGACAAGCAACATTATTACTACTCTTATGCTTTGTTTGGGATGTTTGAGTTCTTTTTTTTATTCCATTGTTTATTAGAAACTTCAGTTACATGTACATTTAGCTCTGAAAAGATACCAAACAATGTGTTTATTATCTGTTATTTATTGTCAATATCAAAAATACAGATACTACCTTTTCGAGAAAATGAGTTGCCTTAAATAACAGTATGATTAATATCTATTCAGAAAAGCCAGTAAGAACACAAAACTTCTGAACAAGTTTTTCTTTTAAATACAAACAGCATTAAGCTTTTGTATTACAGACAAAAGTACCTTTATTGTCTGACCATCTAAATCACAAGCTTTCTACATTACACCATAATTACGATTCCGGGATGCAGGAGACGTGCAACATTGCCAACTTTCTGCTACCTACAATGTTAATGCTAAATAGTAGAGACATCTTCCACAGTAAAGGTAATTTCAAAAAACTTAACAACCAATTAATAATTTCAAAAGGGTTATTCAATAAGTATACAAATAATGCCTAACATGCCAATAAAATAAATTGCTGAACTAAAAAAAAAACCCAAAACAACCAAGAGTGATAAACAGTAGATACTTACATTCAAACTCATATCAATATATGTCAATGCAGATAGACCACTTGAATATGAGTTAATTCACATGTTTTATAGACTGAGAAATGGAAGTTTCATGAAGATGAGAATGTTTTACTTCCAACACAATATTTTCCAATGTTTCTCGTAAATAGTTTTACTGTGAGTTTGGATACTTTGTTCCTAAGAGTGTTCATGGAGAAATCAGGGTAAAAAACTACGCATAAAATTCCAATGTTTTTTAAAATTTATTTACGGACATCATTAGCAATACAAATGAAATTTCTCTGCACCTACACATAGGTAGCAGCTGCAATTTTTCACCTTTTTAAGTGCAGAAGCTAAATTAATAAGCCCACTCAATTTAGCATACAGCTAAAACCCTTTAAGTTGACCTCAGTTCAACCAAGCAGTTTAGTACATGCTAAAATCAATATTCAGCAAAGCATTTAAATACACATTAATCACCAAAGACATAAATAAATTTGAGCATAACTTCTGAGCATGTGTCTGAACACTGCCCTTGCAAAGATATTGCGATGCCAAAATATTAATATAATCACCTCCTCATATTTTCAGAAATGGCTGTCTTGGAAAATTAATTCCCAAATAAGTTCTGGAAGTAATTTGCACCTGAGTAATAACTAAACTAATTAGTAGACATCTTTACAAAGATAAGCCAAAGGATCAAAATATAGACCCTTGACCCTAATTTTTGCTCGCAATGAAAGTTTAAGTAATCATAATTCTCCTAGTAAAAATGTGAGCATTTGGTCCAAAGACCAGTATTCTGTGTGGAACAGATATACAGCTGTAATGTTGAGTATCTCACTTCCCGAGGAAGACTGTTGTTTGGCTGTAGCTGATGGATTTTAATTCCACAAACCCAGCAAGTTGAAAGTTAAGTCCTTCCCAGGTGAAAATTTAAGAAAAGAGTTAATGAATTAGTAAGTGGTAACTTTGTTAGGCTTAATTACCTTCTGCCTGTGAAATATAAACCTCTCATAATTTAGGAAGGCTTTCCTTTGCTGTAACACCTCTAATTAAACATAAAGTATTCCTTGGATCTTGTCATGTCCAAAAGATTCAGTCTTCAAAATTCTCAGGTCAATAAAAGCAGCACAACATAGAATGTGTGGACATAGTAGGAATCTCGAAGTAATTTTAAAGAATATGGCTTGTCAAAATACCTTCTAAGGAGCAAAGTGTTCTAAAAAATTTAGAAAGTAATAACTTGCGTAGGGAAACCTGTTGAAAAAAATACTATCACTTCTATAAATTAAAAAAATAGGAGGGTGAAGGAAAATAGGAAAATGCAATACACAATTAAGAATTAGTCACTGCAAGTGTATTCCTACAGCATTTATTACAGGAAGATGATTAATCCCTAGAGAAAATAAATTTTACAGTAAGTGAATTTCCTACCTTCCTACCTCCTTCCATCATATCTATGTCTTCCTAATTATCTTACTTTTTTGAATACTGAGGTACATCAATTAGTAGAAAAGCTGAAGTTTGTCCCAACCACACAGATACAACAAATACATTTTAATAGTATCTTGAATAAAAATCTGTAAAGAAGAAAACANTGTGCAGTGGTTTTTGGAAATTGATTCTGGGGAATGCCTATGAGCAAAGAAGTACGTAATTTTTGTGGCATTTCTGTTTTTCAAAAACCACTTAATAATACAATCAGATTCCAGCAGGGCCTTGGAAGTTCACTGTACCAACAAGAACACAAGTCGAAGAAGGCACACCAACAAAATCAGAATTCATTTTTTGTACATTTTGTTGTTGCTCCTCTGTTTGCGCTGCTTTTGAAGAAGAAAAAATAATGCTTGCAGTATGACTTAGGAGTGTTTACTTCATAGCATGATGTGTCTGTCACGGAAATTGTGCATGAAAATGACAGAAGTGAGGTTTGAGAAGATGGTGTTTTATTCTCATTATGCCCAGCAAGGACTGCTGGATTGGAACATCAGGAAGCATCAGGAGGTTATTTTAGCTTGTATTGCACAGGTCATGGATTACCAGGGTAATCTACGTTACTTGTAATGAATCCATCGAACTTTAGTGAATTGAATGGGAATTAGATACCTGTCAGAGGTTCTTTTAAAAATCTGTCTGAGAATCAAACCATACTTAACTGTAATAAATAAAGTGAAGTACCTCTATAAGTGACCCTAAAAACAATTGCTTAAAACAATAGTAACATCAATTTTTAAATCTTTTTTTGTTTGCATTTTAATATCACTTGCATTTTTTTGTTTTCAATTCTAGTACCCCTTTCTCTTTTTTTTTTTTTTTTTTTTTAATCTTTTGGGTTATTGATGTCCACAGGCTTGTTTTACAAGTAATATAGTGCTCTCCCTGGTAAGCTCGGTAATTGGAAGTCTTTTGTGCCTTGTAGGNGTGAATTTCCTACCTCCTTCCATCATATCTGTGTCTTCCTAATTATCTTACTTTTCTGAATACTGAGGTACATCAATTAGTAGAAAAGCTGAAGTTTGTCCCAACCACACAGATACAACAAATACATTTTAATAGTATCTTGAATAAAAATCTGNGTAAAGAAGAAAACATTGGAGAAAGCATCTTAAAAGACTAGAAATATTCAAAAGTGAGAGTAAAATGGCTCAAGAGAAAATTGTGACAAGACTTCAAATACTAGATAATCTATAAGAATGCAGAAACCTGAAGGAAGAGGAGAAAGAGCTATCCATTAGGAGTAGTAGGAGTAGTTAGAAAAGAACAGTGGTAGCCAAAAAAAAAGTTTGCTGGGACATAAATTGAGAAGTGTGGGAATTAAAGAAGATAAAGAGAAAAACACTCA
>VYZQ01008339.1:19683-31826 GCA_013400655.1 Mystacornis crossleyi
CTTTATGCCTGTAGCCTCTCAAGCCCAAAGAATCACTGGTAAAATCTACTGACTGGCCGAGACACTTTTACAGATGGCCATATTCCACTAAGCATTTAATATGCATGTAATAAATGTCTATTTCTATATTAAGTAGCTTAACATTCAATATATACTGAAATTCTACTTGAACTAAAGCGTTCAAAAATCAGCTCTGACTACATGCTTAGAACAGTGAAGTTATCAAACATACTGCATTTTTCTTTTAAAGTGATAAATGTTCTTGCCTCACACTTTATTTCCTCCACCTAGGAAGGTATATGTCCACTGGCTGTCAACTCCCTATGCAGTTTTCTCTGATACAGTACTTTAAAAGAATGGTTACCTACTATGTTTTGTGTTTACTAGTACATCTGTTCTTTGTTTCTAGTTGGACTCAGAGGTTATATGGAATGTTTCTGTTTGGATTAGTACATCTTTCAAAATCTGCATGACTTGAATTATCAGAAATGACAAGATCTGTCTGTAGGTCTTTACAAAAGAATCTTGAATGTTGTAAAATCTTGATGATTCACCGCAGCTATTCTGGAAACTAGAAACTGCCTGCACAAAACAGCTTACACTGTTAGGGTCTCACATTTAGCCAGGGTCTGCCACGTTTCCTAAAAATATCCTTCTTTTGAAATTTTTTCTTCTTCTAAGACCACCTTGTTCCACTTCCAGAAACATTCACTGAGAATGAGCCCAATTAAGTTAACATTAGCCCCAAAAATCAGACTAAAATGAGAACCTGATTAGTGCCGTATTAAAAATTTTATTTCATTTTATAATATTCATCTAGATTTCTATAGTAGTGGAATAATAGTGCCTATTAGAAAGCATGAATTAGAAGTCATGGAAGTTATTAGTAGGCAGTTAATTAGCACATCAACCTTAAAGCTGGTTTATTCTGTGAGGATGTTTCCATTTTGACAGCCTCATAGGTCTCAAAATGGAAACATCCCTGTAGAATAAATCAGGTTGTTCCCTTGCTGTGGCAATGGAGCTGTATAGATGAAAACAGGTTATCATTCAGCTAGTTAGCTAAAGTGCTTTGTAGCACTATGGACATAGCAGAGGACTCATTAAGAGCTGTTTAACTTCCTAGTCCATACTACACATTCTCCTAATCTTGCTGCTAGCAGGATTTGAACTTGTCCAGGTTTGTCTCCCATCAGCTATGTTGTAACATCTGTGTAGGCGTACTTTACCTGGAGAAGTGAACTTTTTTATTCTGTAATAAATTCAACATCTTTTGAAGAGAACACGTATACTAAATAAATGAATAATACGTATTTTTGGTTTGTGATTCTACTCCCACTTCCTACTAATGTAATTTTTAAAAAAGGAATGTTTTCTAACATAAATTTGGTACTTAAAGCATAACTGTACAGCAAAAAGGGTGAACTAATCTTTTAACAACAGAAGAGTAACATTAGCAGATAGAATCCAAAGCACTTTGGTTACTTAGACTCTTAGTCATCAGCATTTCATTAATCCAAGCACCAGGCATCACAGTGATTTTGTCATTAAAAATTCCCCAGTTTGGGATAACAAACAAAAATATTAGCCTGGACTTTGTGTTCATGTTCAGCATTGTCTTAATCTTTAAAGGGGGTCTGAATACTTACGGATTCTGTGGAGTGCTTAATGGCATCTCTTGGAGGTGCTCTTGCTGGCCCCTCACTAGGCACAGAGAAGCTGCTTACAGGACATTTTTCAAGGATGTGCTGCCTGAGATGCTTTCAGGAGAAGATGACATTAAAGGATTTTTGTGTTTGTATATTGTTTTCAAGGAGGAGGAAAACTATTTGATTGAAAGAAATAGTACTAGTAACTATCGTTCTAGACTTTAACCTCAGGAAGATTTTACAATAAGTGACATAGGATGCTGGGGTGGGGTGGGTTGAGGGAGTGGCAGTGAAGCAACAGCATCTTAGTAAATGACTGGAGCCATTTATCTAATAGAAAAATATTTCCATGCAAGACTGAAAGAGACTGGAATTTTGCAGAAATTTCCTTGTGTCCAAGGGACACAATCAAACAATTTTTTTTTTTTGCTACAAAATGACATCCTCAAAAGGCCTTCAGAAATTAGAGCCAATAAGAGATTTAGGCACTTGCAGGTGTATAACTCCCTGCTCAATCCATGAAGAATAATGCAAAACCTAAAGCTACATTCATGGGCTTACAGTACAGGGTGTGTCAAGAACAGTCTCAAAACCACTGAAGAAAGCAACCAGATAGTTAACTGGAAATTCTCTTAGACCTAGATGCCAAAATCAGGATTGCACAGAGACGATTTTTTTCAATTTAGGATTTCAAGGAATGGAACATAGCTTGAGCTAGGTTTTTATATCTGTTTAAAAATATGGCTGCTCAAAGAACGATTCTGTCAATGTTCATGGTACCTACATTTTACATAATATTTCAGAGGTTTTGAACACCCTCAGGCAGCTGGAAGTACAAGATCTAGCCTGTTTTCAGCCTGAGAAGGTTCAAAGCCGTATTTCCTATTTTCAAGTTTAATTTCTATTAAGGAAGTGAGAAACACAGAACTACATTCCTGATGACTTCTATCTTTTGATTGTTTGATGTGAAATTTATAAACTATGATGGAAACAGGACTCTTGATTTGTCCCACTTTTTATCATTTCGTACCTTTTACAAATAAAGCCACTGTGACTTTTTTGGTGGGGTATGTAAATTTTAAAGGAAGTTTCTTATCTTTGTTCTTTTAGCTGTGCAGTGTTAGTGGCTTTGCCTAGAAAATACAAAAAGCCAAGGCTCAGAAACTTTCAGCTGCATCTGTCTAACCCATATCAGTATAGGCCTTTCCTTTATAAAAAAATCAGCAGAGAAAAAAATCAATCTAAAGGCTACGAATGAACAACTTTATTAGTTTGTGTAAGTGCAACAACAGATAAGAAATCTCTGTTGCAAGATAAAGTGATTGAAAATTAAATAGAAAAATGCAAGCCAGGTAGTAATGGAAAAATCTTCATTAAAATAATTAGAGCATGAAGAATCAGGGTTTCTCTTTAAAAATGAAAATATACATTTAATATCTAAGTCATACTCTTAAATGTAAAGAAAGTTTGTAAGAAATTTCACTATTCACTTTATAGCTACCTGTTTAAAAATAAGAAAGATTATGTTGTAAACCCTATATCGAGATGTTTGCAAAAAAAAAAAAAAACAAAAAACTATAGATAAAGAAAGAATGGTGAAAGATGATATATTTTTCTTCTTACTATGGAATATTTTGTGGAAAAAAATCTCCTAACTGTCATGTTTCTTTTAGTTATTTATTTACAATGGTTTAAAAAAATTCATTTGAAATACACTTCCATTAATGAAAAGTAGTTCTCTACCAATCCTATGAATTATTTTGAGGGTTTGCACACTCTATTTACTTATTAACTTTATGTTAGAGAGCAAAATGATATATCATAGTGCCAGGAAGACAGATGGATTTGGTAGTTCATGAGAAAATAGAATATATTTTAGGGTGTCCTAAATTTCCTGGCTGAAGTTCTAGGCAAAAACCTTATTAAAAACTTCGTAATTTGACGTAAAATAGTAAGATTAAAGTCTTTAGTACTAAAGTCTTCCTTGGGTATTATTTTAAAATAAACCCCAGAAATATGGATTTATATTCACCAAAAATACACATAATTCTGTGTTTAAACTTCAGTCATATAATTCTGCAATCATTAAACTACAGCAGAACTAATCATGAGCTGAAAATGATGCAAGGGATTAAGCACCTCAGTGAATCTGGCTTTAGGAAGGAGACATCTCTCTTTCTTAGAATTATACTCTCCTTTTAAGCTTCAAATCAATTTCTCTACAGTTTATTTTTGAGTAAATGTTCAGGTAAAACTTTTTTTTTCTCTTCGGAAATGAACCAAATATTTTAATGAATTTATTATTTTAATGACTTTTTCTTGTTAACATTAATCTCTTTCTTTTTCTCACTTTCACACATTTTAATTTGAAATACCATTGAAATGCTGAACCATGCTTATGTGCACAAAAATTCTTACTAGTCTTGCTACATGTGTTGATTTCTATCTAATTTTGGGGGTTTTTTGTTCATTAAGAAAGTGCATCTCTAAAATGTAGTTTGACTGTGCAACTGGAAAAGACATGAGCCAAAATGAAATTAACACCTGAACAAATTCCTCCAGATCATGGCAGTGAATCAGTAAATCTAATGAGGTTTCAAAGTAAATTAGCAAACATTTTCATTGTACAAGACACCCCTATAAGTATCGAGGCATCATATCATTAGAACCACATAAAAATTGAGTTCAAATCTTATTAACTCCTTGGCAGATGCCACATCTAATGTCTCTACTCCTGCCAAAACATGCAAAGTTTGGTTAGGAATATAAAAAGCATAAAATACTACACTTAATCCATTATTACTGCAGTTAATGGAAAAATTAAAGGGATCAAGATGCATGGTAGTGACACTAAAACTGTTTTTTGAAATGTTAGTGGTGATATCCATCTGGCAGGAGAAAAGTAGAGATTTTGAGGAAAATAAAAGTACAAGATCTTCCAAGAAAACTGATATTAAAACATTTACATTCCATACTCTTAAAAAGAATAAAAAGAAATCAGAAAATATCCAGAAGAATCAGCAGGAAATAGCCATTTTTTAATCAAATATGGTTAGAAGTACATTGCTTTATTTCATGCCATGAGTTTGACAAGCAATAAATTTCCTAGGTTAGCACTTGGTGAACATAGTTTATTTATCTTGCACTGGGGATATTCTCTATTTGATCTAGTGTACTACCAGTAATGCCTGTAAAGTTTCATGATCTTGGAAAATTAGGTAGAGAAATGCCAAAGCAGGAGTGTTCTACAGTCAGTTGTAGAACAAACCCAGCAGTAAAACTAATCTCAAATGTGGGCTAGATTTATCTAACAATATGCCTAAAGAACGGATTTTCAGTTTAGGAAATTATATATGTGTGTGGTTTGGGTAAGAAAACTATGGAAAATTCATAGATCTTTGTTTGCTTGGATTTGGGGTTTATATATATATTTATTTATTTATTTATCTATTATTTATTTACATTAAACCAGGAACTTAAAATACTAAGACAATCTCATGGTTGTGTATTTAACTAGATAAAAGATTTAGTGCTATTGTCTGGACAGAAAGTGTTGAGTTTCATGTAGCTCTAAGCAGTTGTGTAATTTTCTTCTACTGTAAAGATATTGGAGTCCTATGGAAAATTGTGTATACTATAAAAATAAAACTGCTGAAGTCAATCCCTGCCCCAAATGAAAAATGCTTTGTGGTACCACCTACAGTGAAAGAAGGAAATGTTCAAAAAAACCCCTAGTTTCTCCTCTGTCACCAAAATATGACATCGCGTATTACAGACCAAATACTTCAAAAGAGTCCAAGTCAAAACTTTCAGGGACTGGGCCCCTAGTGTGGCTCATCCTGGTGTGGGTGCTCTACTGTGGACTATATATCACACTGTCAGATTTACTCACACAATTTTGAGTTCCTCAATGGCAGTGCAGGTGAAAGAACTTCAGAACAGAAATAGAAAGCAATCCTGTAATTGATTGAATACATTATGTGGGTGACAGGCCTAAGCCACAGTGATTTTGTTTGTGACTTTTTATTTCCTTTTCACCAGTTTTCACATTGATATTTACACTGGAGAGCTTTTTAAAAAATATATTTGAAATATATATTGTATATTATATAGAAACTATATATATTTATATAATGAAATAAATATTAATTATTGCATGCTACACATTTTATATTTTATATATATAAAAATGTAACTAAACTGTTGACATTTTAATGAAGTAGATTTTTTTATTACACGTTTATTCCGCTTTAGTTATGTATTTTATGAAGTGTTACAGTGTCTTGAGCTTTGCAATAAAGGGGTTATTTTTATATAAGATCAGCATAATAATATTTATTTAACTGATGTAACTACCAGTTGAATTAATTTTGGTTTTGCAGGGAAAAATATGAAAGTACTAGATTAATAACTTTGGAGTAATATTGTAAAACCAAAACATCCTCATTAACAACCTGATAAAGAACAGACTAGATAACTGGATAACTGGAAGTGGAACAAAATCTAGTTCAACGCTCAATCTCGAATGATTGTGAGCAGTGGCACAAAGTCCACCTGGAGGCTGGGCACCAGCGATGTGTTTCAGGGGTTGATATTGGGGCAAATACTGCTTAACTCTTCATTAGCAACCAGGATACTGGGATAGTGGATACTCAGAAAATCTGCAGAGAACACAAAACTAGGAGGAGTGGTTGATAATGCTACATGGTTATGCTGCTATTCAGAAGGACATGGACAGGCTGAAGAAATGAGCAGATCGGATCCTTGTCAGGTTCAACAACAGGAAAAGCAAAGTCCTTCACCAAGGATGAATAACCCTATGGCAGGAAAGTTACTCTGAAAAGGACTTGGGGTCACCATGACCATTTATTAGCAATGTGTTCTTACATAAAAGAAGGCCAACAGCATCCTGAGCTTCATTGGGAAGACAAGTGTCACAAGAAGGTGGAGGGAGGGGATCATTTTTGTCTACTCAGCACTGATCAGACCGGCAGTGTGTCCAGTTCCGGGTACCTCCATGTGGGAAAGACATGGTCATACCTAAGCTAGTCCAGGGTATGGTCCATGACGATGAAAAGGGTTTGGATCATCAGTCATCTGAGAAGTGACTGAAAAGGGTGGAACCTTTTGGTTGGAAGACTTGGGGAGACCTCATCAATCTGTATGAATATCTTAGCAGGAAGGATGTCAGACACTGAAACAGGCTGCCCACAAACCAGCAGTCTCTGTCCTTGGAGATAAAAAAAAACAACAACAACAAAAAAAAAAAAAAAAACCCAAGAGCCGCCTGCTCTAGGTCACTCTGCTTTGCGCAGGAGAGCTGCAACAGGGATCTCCTATGAAGCCTTCCAACCCCAACCTTCCTGTGATTCTGTGGACTTGCAAAGATCAGGTACAGTTTGAAGCGAGCCTTGGTAATTTGAGTCTGAATTCTTGAACCAAAAGATCACTGAAACAATTAATTTTATTTGCATATTTTATATTACATATCATCTCTCAACTTCAATATTTGAACTGTCTGGGTCAACAACAGTTATGATTTTAGCTATTTAAAAAGAGTACCAAATGAAGAATGAGTAAAATATTTTAGAAAGAATTGCCATTTTGACTGTAGCACTGCTCGTGATCCCAGGCATGTCTATAATCACAAAAATGGCATTATAGTACTCAGAAAAAAATCAGATGAAGGCTTGTTTTCTCTTTCCCTAGTTCTTTGTATGATACAGACAGCACAAAGAAAACATTACAGTGCTTGGGACTTTTCTTCCCCATCTGTTTTCTCACGGAATTTAATTTTTTCAATACTGACTGTTACTTACTCAAGGTGCTGGCTCCGGGCCTGTGCCGGGGCTGCCCGGGCCGGCCCCAGGCGGTGCCGGCGGCTGCAGCGGCCCCAGCGCAGGGCACGGCTGAGCCCCTCAGCCACGGGCGGGCGGGCGAGAGCCCCGGGGAAAGCCTGGGCAAGGGAGGGCAAAACGCTGCCCGGCAGCCGGGGCTGAGCGAGGGAACCGTGCGGGAAACAGCCCTGCGAGCCCCGAGGGGAGAAGGGAGCGGGGACGGAGGGAGGAGAGACCCGGCAGGGATGGCCCTGCGGCTCTTGGGAAGGCCCCAGAAAAATACCTGGGAAAAGTGTGAGGAGGAAGGAGCGACAGAGAGGAGCTGCTATGGGCTGACCGCGGCCCCCCATTCCCCATTCCTCTGCTCCTGCCTGCTCAGGGGCAAGGAGGTAGAGGAGTCGGAGATGAAGGAGTGAAGTTGAGCCTGGGAAAAGGGATGTGGGATGTAGGGAAAAGCATTTTAGTTCATGTCTGGTTTTCATCATTCAACTTTATTTTTAATCGACAGAAAGTTAAATTAATATTCATAAACCTGAATCTGTTTTAGCCATGATGGTAACTACTGATCTGCCTGTTTTTACCTTGACCCAGGAGTATTTTAGTGTTAAATTCTCCCCCTGTCCTGTTGAGAAGGAGTGACATAGCAGCTATCAAGGTGTTTGGCTACCAGCCAATATCAACCCACAACAAACAACAAAATTACATCTTTAATAAAGCTTTGCAGATAGTGGGTTTGGCTGGGGTAGAGTTAATTTCCTTCACAGTGCTGGTATGGGGCTGTGTTTTGGATTTGTGCTGAACACAGGGTTGATAATATAGACCTGTTTTTGTTATTGCTGAGCAGGGCTTATGCAGAACCAAGGGGTTTTCTACTTTTAGCACTGTCATGCTGGGGAGGAGACTAGGAGTGCTTGGGAAGCTGACAGGAGACATAGATGGAATAGGTGACCCCAACTGACCAAAGGAATATTGCATATGACATCATGCTCTGTATATAAAGTGGAGGAAAGAAGGAAGAAGGGGAGGACATTTGGAGTGACTGTCTTCCCAAGTTACTGTTCCATATAGGGCCCTGCTCTCCTGGATATGTCTGAGCACCTGCCTGCCTATGGGAAGAAGGGAATTGTTCTGCTTCGTGTGCATGCGCAGCTTTTCCTTTCCTATTAACTGCTCAACCAGTATCAGTTGAGGTACCTATGGAGTGAATCTTGCTACTTCACTTTCATCCCTTAAAAAATCAGAGCAGCAAATTTTGTTGTGGAAATTAGGAATTATCAGTCCAAAATTCTTTTGCACAACTTTGCCTGAAAAATTCGTCTTTTTTCCCCAAAGAATTTTTCAGCAGAGAACACATATGTGAAAGTCAATCTACAGCTTGACCTCAGAACAGAGCTAATGTCTTAGTCTAATCTGCCCGTAGAGGCAGATAACAGAAGGATAACTGAGTTTACACTAAAGCAGCTGAAGAGCATGACTAGTTTGGGGATAGTTCCCACCAGCAGAAATGGTGAACTTAAAAAATGGGTAGATGCAGAAAAACAAAATAGATTAAGTCTTTAAATAATTTTCAATAGTTCAATTAAAAAAAACTTGTGTCTCAGATGAGTCTTCTCATCTTATTAACGAACACGAAGATTCATTTAAACTTCTAGCACTTTTAGCACTTCTTTTTTAGTAAAGGAAACCTTCTGAAAGAGGCCATGATACAAAAATACCTGGTAAATAGATAGTGAATGCTTTAAAATGGAGGTAGGAGACCTAAAATACACACCTTGTAATGGTACTTCTTGAAAGGTGGGAAATACATTAAAGGTTTGAAAGAAGTTAAAAAAGAGCACTTTAGAAATATAAAGATATAATATATGATTAAAACTAAAAAAATATTGTTTAAAGTTTAAAAGGTTTTTGTGCTTTTGTTCTGTTCTCTATGTCCAGAGTTTAACAACTCCTAGTTCCAGAGAAGTCATGTAAAAACCTTCTCTTGCTTTCAAAGCATACTTCCTCTATGATTAGGCAATCTATTGACTCAAATATGTGAGATTGAACACAGGACAGCTGGTTTCAGAAAGTGTAATTTATCCATTGACCATCTTTATGTAGCAGTGTTTATGGTGAATTGTTGATTGAAGTTCATTTATACCAAGTGAAAGGATTTTCTGTGGCAAAATCTTTTTACAAACATGAAAACAGAGTAACAAAGATTGTTAGGTTTTTTTTTTTTGTTTTTTTTTTTGGTAGGTTTTGGGGTTTTTTGTCTTTCTTCTTAAATGTGCTTATTTGGTTATTTAGAAAGACAGGATTTGATGGTTTCCATAGTAACATTTTGGGATAGCCAGCCAAGCAGGAAGGCCTTGTTCACCCACCTATGATTTTAACACAATTCTACCTTCTGTGTCACTGATACAGAATACATCTATACAGACACAGATGTGTGAAATGAAGATAAATGTGTTTGAAAAGAAAAAAACAAACCAACAAATAAACCAAGCCAAACCAAAGCAATAAAACCCAAACTCAACCAACTCTAACTCAGCTAGATACGAATGATAAGTATCCTGTTGGGGAAACAATGTCAATTAAGCTGAATTGTTTTCTAAGTGATACATATTCACCCATCATTTAATAATTGAAAAATTTGGAAGTATTTCCTTTTCGTGTTGTGATTATTGGTAACATATAGACTCACCCTCAGGAAAAGAACAGATACAAAGAGAATGTTGACCTTAATCAGCATTTAAGTGCTTACTTTTGGTTTATAGCTTCACGTTAAACTGGGCAGAAGCTAGTTAGAGCTTCTGTACTTGTATCAGTTTTTTCAAAGTCACACTTTCAAATGCCTGCTTGTAGCAGAAACTAGGAGCTAATATTTAAGGCAGATTTCTTTCCCTACTCTAGCTGCCAGACATCAAACAGAACCTTTAAGGCTGATATCAGACTTGCTTCTGAGATTTCTAAATTGATTGCAGACATCCAAATTTTTTTTTTTGACTGATTACCTCTGTAGAAACCAAAACATCTCCAGTTTTACAGTTCCATTTGCAATGCTTTGAATGATAAACAAGCCTAAAAATAAGAAATAAGAACAGTAAATTTATTTTGGTGAAAAGAGAGGCTACACGGTTGTTTATCAAATGGAAAACAAAGTGGCAAAATAAAGTCAGACCAAAATGAGGTATTTCATGGACAATTGTACAGTTCCCAGCTCTAAAATGGTTTTGTATTAGATTCTACTTTTGTTCTTACCTTTAGTAACTTATTCTAATAACTTGTTAACATATAATAGTAAGTTAATTGAACAATAAGTTATTCAATAATCTTTTGAAATTCTGGGGCGAATATACTGAGACTAGAAAGGAAAGGCTGACATGGAAGGCAGTATGGTTTGAAAGGAATTTGGGATATGGGAAAAAAACCCAACATATATATTTGCAGATATATTTGCAAAATTACAGCATAAATCAAATTTCCTGAAATAAAAAATAAACAAAGCACACCTGTCTGCTTTGGAAAGTACATTGCTGGTCATACGGTCTTTCTTGATAATAGATTTGGAAGTGGCATAGTATTTTGTAAGGTTCTCCTTTGGAAAAAAAGGTGAAATGTTTTAAAATCATGTAGGATTTCTAACTTGAAATGGGCATTGCTCATCCAAACACTGTTTTTCATTGTTTTTAATTTCACAACAGTAAGATTTCATTCAATTCTTCAATTCTGTGTTGTCCACCTTCTGAACTGTGGATTTCTATTGTTAGAGTGGACTCATCTATGGAAGCAATAAATAAAGAGAACTTATGATCTTTATTTTTTCTTTCATACTTTTTGGCCAGAGGAAGGGCAAGATATGTCCAAAATAATGGGACTTATTCATTCATTTGTCATTGTTATTAGTTTTTTACCCCAGGCACATACACAGTGCACCAAATCTAAATCTGCAGACTGCACTGCTTCAAAACACATATTTTTGAAGAGCTACACTCCCACTTAAAGTGCATCTTAGCACATTACTGTAGAACATGAAGAGTGTTCAATCACCTCTATAAACTCATACTCCAACTGCAGAGTGAACACCTCTCTCAGCACTTTTCGAAACTTAGTTTCACTTGGATCAACAAAACCAAAAGCATAGTGTGACTAAGAATAATTTATTTCTATCTAAAAGATGATCATCCGCGTAAAAAAAAAAAAAAAAAGAAAGAAAGAAAAATAAAAGAATGCAAGGAAGCCCTCTGCAACATTTTTATGAAATATTGAGTGTGCACTAATTTTTCAGGTGAAAGTTTTTGAGCCTTAGTGCCTCAGGTCAACTAATTTTCAACAAACTCTAGAAAATGCCCATAATTATATTTAGAGGTAATAGCTCNTTCAAGAGAGAGCTGGACTTCTGTTTCACTGCTCCTTTATTGCATATTTTTAAACAAACAGGTCTTCACAACTGACAGTGGTCAAAACCAAAACTGCAATAAGTTTCCAGTCCAGGAAGAACACATATGGTCAGAACGTAAAATAAAAATGCGTGATCTTTGTTAGAAAATTCCTAATATTTTTTTCTGTTAATAGTTTTCACAAGTTTTCAGAACAAGTCTTTTGTTCATCATCTGGGATAGGCATTTGTGCACCAGGTCTTTGGCTGTATTTACATGACTTCTAACCAATTCTA
>VYZQ01008341.1:0-10431 GCA_013400655.1 Mystacornis crossleyi
TGGTGGCTTGTGGCAGCACAAACATCTGCTGGGAGCTAAATTTGGGTCTGCTCGAGTTCTGTTAACCCCAGTAGGCCCACTGGACCTGCCCGTGTGTTTCAGTGGGTTTGTTTTAAGTCCAGAGGCTGTGGATTTTGAGGCCTGGACACATCAAAACATTCCTGAGGAAACTCCAGAGAGCCATCAGGATCACGGTGGGACAGTTCCTGCTCACCTACTGAGCACCAAATGCAGCATTTCCCAGTCTGGGAGCAGTGCTGGGGGATAGAGGAATGGGCTGCACAGGTCATTCTTGGTTTTATTAGGACAAGAAACTTTCCCATGAACAGCAGTATGACTTGCAGTCTGCTTTGTATTTTCTGAATTTGCCATAAATACAATGGGCTGTTTTATGATCCCTCTTGTGGCATGAAAAAAAAATACACTTATAAGAAAGTCTCCCTCTGAGCCCACTTGGCCAGACAGATCCCCATGCATTGAATTTCCTTGACCTTGGCATCTTTTTTCAAGATCCCTGCTCTCTGCTTCCAAAGCCCTGTCTGTCTGTTGCTTTGCTTGCTCCCAGAGCAGTTCTTTATTCTTTAGGGCCTACTTTGCTTTTTTCTTCCTCTTTTTTTTTTTTTTTNGGTGGTGATGCTGATGCCTTGAAGTGGCGACCTGAGAGCAGAGGCTAGACCAGATTAAGAGAATAAAAGTGGGTATTTATTTTCAGGGCCTTCAAAGGTACACCCTGGACAGTTGAAAGCCTCCGCCCAAGATGGACCTTGGGTCACAGGTTCTTCAGCCTTTGATAAGTTTGGTCCATTTGCATATCAGGGGTAATTCTCCAGTTATAACTTCAGTTCATGATGTAATTACCCCAAGTTTGCCCCTCCTCTCATAGGCCTTTATTTTACATATTTTGGGGCCTGGGACAGCAAGGTGTCCTTGAGATCAGGCCCAGAGTGGGCTTGTTATGTCTAAGCAGCCAGAGAGAACAGTAGCTAAGAGGCTGTAGGAAGTTCCAGAGTTACCCACTGGATTTGAAAAATATCAAAGATAAAACCTAAGGCATCAATGTCTGAGCTGTGTGTGAGCCTGTTGTGTCAGCCAGGTTCCAGGCTGTGTGCGCTACCAGGTGTAGTCCTTGCTCACTGTCACCCTTTGTTTTTCTGGCCTTGATTTATTTAACCTGGTGTGGAATAAAGACTGTGGTGTAATAACGGAATCAGGAATGCGCTGGAGCGTTTCGAGCCAGGACAGTGTCTTTCAGCAATTAGAAATAATCAGTTCAGTTGCTCATTGACACGTGGTTGCCTGCTGGAGCTCCTACCCAGCCTCTGTGGGCTTCAAATACTTGCTTTGCAAAGGAGCTGTGGGGATATTTCATGGATCTGGGTCCACAGTTGGCCTCCTTCCCTCCCCACACCAGTCTGTGTCCACGATTCAAAGCCAGCCAAAAAAAGCTCAGTGTGGATTTTGGTGAAGGGAATGCCACACAATTTAGGATGGAGGGGAACTGCCCCTTTTGCATGATTTCAACACCGTGCCGTGATTTGTTGCTCAAAGCTGCCCCCAGGTTTCTCTTACAGAGATCTCAGGAGATCTTTCACCATGTGGGATCTTGGAGTAGGTGGAAGTCAAACCTGAGTGTCCTGAATGATTTGGGGCTGTGGAGAGCTAAGCCTCTGTCCCTCCCACCCCTTCCCCAGAGCCTTCTGTGAAACATTCCCTACTTTGCCCTGTTTTTGGGTGTTCATCCAAAATAAATCCCAGCCCTACCTTGCGTTCCACCAAGCTGGATGGACCAAGGGCAGGGTGCTGGGGCCTGACACAAAGGTGGGTGATAAGGACAGGATGCTGTGAGTTCTGGGAGTGTTTCTGGATGACCCTGTAGCTCTGGGTTGGCTCAGCCTCTCCAGGCTGAGGTCCAGGAAAGCTTGCTACTGTTTATGAGGATAGTTATTTCTTCTGTGAGTGACAGGGCTGAGAATAGACAATCATTTAAAAGCAATCAGTGCTGTTGAGACAGCTGCACCACTGGCCTTTCTGATCAGCTTGTTAATCAACAGAATACATTTTTCTGAGTATTAAGAAAATATATATACTCTGGCTGAGCCAGTTGGCAGCAAGAGACCTAATTTTTCATATCTGTCTTTTCTTCTCCTATTCTTTTTATTATTTTTTTACGCTGTCCTTCTTAAACAGAGCCTAAAGGACCCAGAGGTGCAGAGGAGCAGCTGATACCACAGGGTAAGTTCATAGTTTCTGCTATTTTTCTTTGAAAGCACAAACTGTTGTCATGCCCAGTCCTGTACTTATGTCCCAAAAAGCAGAAGGGCCCTGTGGCCAGGAACTCTTTGGAGCCTCCCAGATGAAGAGGATGGGTTTGTTCTTTGGGTTTTATCTGATCATGGGCTGCTTTGGTTGGAGAGGCCACACACAAGTTTGATCATCTCTGAGACATTAATTCCCCCCACACAAGGGATGGACAGCACTGTCCGATGGAGAGGCAGATCATGGAAGCACCAGAGCCAGCAGGGCGTGTCCTGAGCGATGGGAGGAAACTCTTCTCTGGCTGGTATTGCCTGCCAGGGGCACCAGGGGCCTCTGGGGCACTCAGGGCATCGCTCTCCTGAGCTCACACAAACAGAGCAGCCCCACTCCTGGGCAGGGAAGCCCCTGGGGAAGGAAGGGAGCAGATGGTGTGTTGCAGGTTAATGACAGAGCCAGGAAGAATATCCAGGTCTCTGCACATCTCATTTGGTTTCCAGCAGTAGATTACTCACCCTCTGCCTTTTAAAAAATATTTTTCCTGTGGTCTTTTACTTCGTATTTTTGGAAGGATAAATGCTCACCATGGGCTTCAGCTCTCTGGAAGCAATGCCACTGCAGCAGCACTGATTTATGCCAGCTGAAAATTTGCCCCCCACCACCTCTTCCCTGAATCCTTCCCTCTTTTTTGCCCCTTTTACACTTGTCTCTTGTTTAAGCTGGTAACACCGTTTGTCACCAGTATGAGCACTTGCCTGACACATTACCCAGTGCTGCTTCTCCCAGCCTTTCCTTCAGCGCTTCCCCCTCCAGGGCAGGAAGTGCCAGTTTCTCTAAAGCTCTGCTGAGCAGTGTGATTGAGGCTGCTGCAGGAAGTGATTGCTCCTGGTCGGCAGGACTTCATGGGACTGAGTTACAAGCTTGGACTGAAGGATTGAGGCCGATTTACACAAGTGAGGGAATGTTCTGACCCACACTCAGCAGCACAGCGTGTCGTGCTTGCAAAACAGGTTCTGCTCTTCTCCCCTCTGTGCTGGAAAGAATTTGCTGCAGTGAAGTTTCAGGTGTGCCGGGGTTTTTTGAGGGCTAGAAGCTCTTTCCAATGCTGTGAACAAATGCTCTTGCTTTCCTAAAAGGGCTCCTGATCACTTGTCTGTGCTTCCCAGGACAGCATCCCCTGCCAGGGGAGATCCATTAAAGGAGCACTTCTATCCATAGAAAACGCTGCAGTTTGTGTCCTGTGGATAAGTAAATTGATCCAAATTAAAACCTGACCTAATTCTTTGTTCAGTACTCAAATTAAATCAGATCTTTATTGATGAATGAATGCAATAGAAGTACAGGCACACACTCCCACTCAAAGCCATTGAGAAATGTCATTTCTTCAGTCTGCCCAGTTTCATCATGGATTGAAGGCAGAGAGGTTTCATTTTTATAAGAAAAACCAATTTGGATCTCTCTCCAAAACTGAAAAAGAAGAGAGGAAGGGGAATCTTTCCAGGGGGTCTAATATTGGGGGATTATTGCTTTGTTCTGAGAAATGAGGAGAGCTTGGATGAATGTCTGGGGTGATGAGGTTCTGTACCCCAGGTGGGCTATCCCACATCTAGAGAGGGAACTGGATCCAAACGTGGGAGCTGCAAATGCTGTGAGCCTTGATTTGATTCTGTAGCCCTGTCCCTGGTGCTCCCCAGCTGTGAAGGTGTTGTCCAGCTTCTTTCCTTTTCTCCCTCTCTCCCTCCACTCCCATCCATGCTCCCCACCCCCATATGCAGCATATTCTCCTGGCACTGGTTTGGGGGGATCCAGTACCTCTCCTGACACCTGGAAGTCAGAAAGACACTCCTTAAGAGTTGATCAAACCTTAACTTGCTCTGCTGTGTTATGGTCATATGTAATACATGGACTAAAATCTGAAATCTGAGTGTGCTGAACTTTGGACTCATCCCGATCTCCCTCTGGCTTTGGAGCTTGATTCTGCCACTGCTTTCAAATACTCTGAACCCTTTGGTAGCCCAGAAACCAGGAACCTCTGACTCTCTTGGCTGTGACAGTTAATGCCTTTATTGTAACCATTAACCACTTAATCTGAGCAGACAGACCCACTGGCCCATGTCTCCAGGGCATTAAGGCTTCAGTGCTGTTTGCACAGTGTCTCTCCATGTGATGAGATGTGCACTGTTCTTCTGAAAAACTCTAAAATTGCCAAGTGTTGTTATTATTTTGATAGTCTGGGGAAAACAACGTTAAGATTTTATTTACCAATAATCAGAAATATTGTCTGAAAAAGTCACCAGAAATAGTCACTTTGAGATCACAAATGGTGCCTCTGCACCTTTCATGGCTTACTGGGGGTCTGAGTGGGCTTGCCAAGAAGCATCCCACTGGGCTGCAATCACTGTGCTCCTGGTGTTTCCAGCAGCCCTGGAACCCTGCTCAGCAGCCTCCTGATTGATATAAATTACTGACATCCAGTTCCTTCAGAAGTGGGGGTGCGTTAAAGTCACTTTGGGATGAAAAAAGCCCGTGCACAGCACGGTGCCCTTGTGAGATGAATGAACAGGGGAGAAACCAGGGAACCATCACTGATCCTGAACCTCTGGGTGGTATGTACAGAGCAAGTGGAGACAGGGTTTGATTTGCTTTGGCAAATCTATTCTGTGTATTTTGGTACACTGGGATGGCCCTGGAGTTTATGTGTGTCTGCATGAACCAGCAAAGGGCATCCAGACCCTCCTGGAGCCACTCAGGCCTTGGCAAGGGGACGGTGTGGGCTCAGTGTAGCTCTGCCCGGCACATCCCAGCTGGAGGTGCACATCCTGCTGACTTTTTGGAGAGGGTCTTGTGCATGGGGACGTGCTTTTTTCTTACAGGATTGAAGGAAGAAGAGGAGAAGCGAAGTCCAGTCTGGCTCCTCTGCCCTGCCTGCCAGAGAGCTCCTGCCACCAGTGCCACCCTGTCTGTGCACTGCTGCATTTCTCCCCCTTTGCATCACTGAGTCTCTCTCCTTTGGTTTCGAGGTTGCTGAAGCCTTTCTGACCTCAGCAGTGTCCTAACTTCCAGCTAATTTCCTTTCTGAACGTTTTCAGGGATTCCAGGACAGGTTGGTCCCCCAGGCCCGGTTGGACCAACTGGGCTTCCAGGACCACCAGGGCCAAAAGGAGAGAAGGGGCAACCTGGTGAGAGGGGCCCGGCAGGGCCACCAGGTGAGTGCTGGAGAAGGGCAGTGCCGCTGTGACAGGAGGTGTTTCGCTTCACACAGATGGTCTGTGACAGCAGCTCAGAAAAGGCCAGGCACACAAGATGGGAGCATCTTCAGTTGGTATCAAATCCATTCCAGCGAGTCCCCTGGGAGCCGGAATCAGCCAGGAGCTCCCAGGGCAGGCAGCCACCTGCACGAGCAATGACAGACCCTGGGATTTCCTGTGGAGCTGCAGAGAGCCTGTCCCAGAAAGCTGCAGAGCAGGATCATGTTTCCCCATCCTGCTCAGGAGCTGTAAGAAAGAGCCTGTGACCTGTCAGCCTTTGGAGCAGAGCGTTCCCTGTTTAACCCTCTCACTGAGTGCCTGTTTTAACTCCCTTTTTTTCTCCGCCATTTGTATCAAGCTGTCAGATGCCAGGATGTCAAACTAATGATGCTTTTGTATGTTAAGGGAAAAGGTTACGAGGCCGTTCTTTCAGAGAACACTCCATTCCTGAGCTAGGAGTCTTTCTTCATCCCCAAAATGTTCCCGAATGTTTTGATGAAGGCGATACTGCACAATAGGTGCCAGACCTCAGGCTCTGTGCTCTCCGTGTCTAAAAGGCTGTGCCTTGTGAGCCTGAGCTCGGGAAAGATTTAAAACTTGGAGCGTGCCTTAAATGTGAGAGCAGCCCTGAAAGCTTTTTGGCACTTTCTGGCAAGCTGTCAGTGGCCAAAGTCTGGCCAAGGACGTGTCTGCCTTTTTTGGTTTCTCAGTTTGCAGCAAGAGCCTGCCAGCCCCACAGGACGCAGGCTCCGTCTGCTGCTGGCCTGGCTCTGCTTCCGCTGTGCTTCCCGAGCTCTCCTGGCAGGGGGGTGACACAGGTGTACCTGCAGGGGAAGAGAAGGATTTGGTTTCACACGTTGCTGCCTGTAGTTTCTCACTCAGCCTCAGGGAGAGGGGAGATTTCACTCTTTCAGGAATTGGGCTGCTCAAAGGCAGCACCTCTGAGCCAAGTCAGGCTCTCTGCTTTGCAGAGGAAGATGCTAAAAAAAAAAAAAAAATGGAAAATTGGGAATCTGTTTCTCTAATTCCCACAGCTGCAGTTCAGGACAGAAATCTTTTGTCTTCTTGCTGCCTTTTTTACATGATAGCATCATTAGCACGTCCCCAAAGGCACTAACACATCCTCTCCTGCCTCTGCACAGGGATGCTGGGACCTCAAGGACCAAGAGGACTTCCAGGAGAAACCGGGATCCCAGGTCCCCCAGGCCCTCCAGGGCCACCAGCCACACCAAGCCTCCCTCTTACCTTCCAACAAGGGGTTCTCTACTCGCTGCAGCCCACAGCTGAAAAAGAAAGTAAGTTCCCTCCTCAGTTCCCGTGTTTTCCTGTGGCATCAGCAGAGTGGGCAGGCACGGAGCAGCTCAGCTCTGCTCCCACCTCCTTGCCAGGCTCTGCCAGGGCCCTGGGAGCAGCTGCCTCCATTGTGTGGGGCTCTTGGAAATTCCTGTTCAAGATAAAACGTCTTGGAAGCTGGAGGGGTTCACCTCTCCAAAATGAAGAACTGAGTCACTGCTCTCCTAAAACCATCAGTGAGAGCAGGGTTTGGGGGATTTTGTTCCCTGTGCCTGTGTTTTTTAGGTTCATCACAGCTTTGGGGAGGCAACTTGGTGTCCTGTAAGCTTCCATCAGGAGTGGCTGAAGTGGGAAGAGGGTGTCTAGTGAAATGACAGAGCTCAGGTGGCATCACCTGAGAGACAAGGGGCAGAGGAATCCAGAGTGGCAGATTAGGTGCTGGTGCACCAAAGCTGTGGGGTTGGAGCCCTCTTGGTGCCACTGTTGTGGTGTTGGAGTGTCAGGGTTGCTCAGCAATCACCAAGGACCAAAGATTTGCAGCTCTGGAATTACAACAAGGACATCTGTTAAATGTATCTCTTCCCCTGCTCCTGCAGATGCATCTTCCACCTGTGTTTCTGGTGTATCCACATTATCCCACATCCACACAAAACACAGAATTATGGACTGCAAAGTCCAGACTGACACCGTGATTTATCCCTTCCCTGTAACTGAGGTAGGGCCAGGGTTTCTTTGTGCCTATGCTGATTTAAAAAATATATTTACTTGATTTGTGCTGTGCAGGAGAAGAAAAGGCTTTCTAGGAAAGGCACATCCTGCACTTGGATTGGAATGCTCTCAGATTTGGGCTTGATTCTCCTGGTCCAGCCCTGTGTAGCTGGCATGTGGTAATGAGGAAGCAGAGCTCAGCTCTGCACTCCCCCAGACTTCAGCTGTGCCTCTTCCCCAGCTTTGCTGCTCCTCTCCAGCTTCAAAGCTCAGCTGTCCTAGTTACAGCCAAGGATTACAGCTTCCCTTCCCTTCCCTTCCCTTCCCCCCCCTAACCCAAAACCCTAACCCCTAACCCTAACCCTAACCCTAAACCCTAAACCCTAAACCTAACCCTAACCCTAACCCTCACCCTAACCCTAACCCCAACCCTAATGGGGGTCTAACCCTAACCCTANTTCCCTTCCCCCCACTCTGCTCTCCAGACTCCTTTTCCTGAAAGTGAACAGATGTATTTTTAATTTAGGGAGAACTTTAACAGCTTGATTTCATACTCAGTTACTTAGAGTGTATGGGCAGGATGAATAATTGAGGTTCAATACTAAGATTTTCAGAAAATTCACACCAACATGCTGCATTCACCAGCCTTAGAACAAGGAAGTTTTGCATTACAGCCACCTTGCTCCTCTCAGGGTCACACCAAATGCCTTTAACTCCAAGTGATCCTTAAGGATGGTTTGGGTGCTGCTGCTGCCCCTCCCTCCAACCACCCTTTGAATTAAACTTTCTTGTGAAGTAGTGGATAAAGTAAAAAGTGAATAAAGGCTTTGATTGCACAGCCTTCCCAGCTGATGGGTAAGAAGGGTGAACTCAGTATTGTCCCAAAATGGGAAGAGGATAAATTGGTGGATAATTGTTTCTATTACCTCTGCCAGCACTAGGCAGCCACATGGACTTGAGAGCAGTGAGGAGAAGGTGACTGTTCCATTTCCATCCCTAGGCATTCCTCCCTCCATGCCTGTGGATTTTTTGGTTTGCAGAAGGAGTAGCCCAAAATTTATGACAATTTTTTAACACAAATTCAACTGCAAGTACAATGTGGCCTTATCTATGTGGCCATGACAATGTTCTGGCAATATCAAGTCTTATTTTCTTACCATTTTGCCTCTCTGTTGGCTGATTTTGCCTCCCCCAGGCTGGTGGGAAGTTCTACCACCAGTAAAACTTAGCCTTGTAAATTCTGTTTAGATTTTTAAAAATATATTTACTTATTTTGAAAGGAGCACATCTGAAAACTATAAACACAAGATTCCAGCTGCTGACAGCAGAGGGAAGCATATTCCCGGTAATGGGAATGAGATGTGAGAGCTGCATCAGGTTATTGTTATTACAGAGTTTGGTTCTGCCTGAACATGGTAAGTGCCTTTATTAATTGCAACAAGTTCCTGTTGGCAATATTTATCCTCAGGCAGAAGCCAAAAATGGGGAGACAAATATTTTCTCACAGTTTCCCTGTGCTGTGGTAAAAGAAATGGTCCCATTTTTCTCCCTCCAGATCAGGTAGCAGAAAAAAATTAAGACGGGATTACTTCATTTCCATCCTGTCTCAACAAATCAAGGCTGTAATGGGGGAATTTATCCCTTAGTCAGAAACCTTAGCCCTCGGCCAGAAGCTGAGCTGCTGTTCCCCACTGCCGGGGCTGCTGCTACTGGGATCTCTCACTTTCCCTGCCACTTAGAAATGAGTGATTAGGTACATGGTCTAGAGCCAGCTCAGACCTATTGCCTGTGCTAACACTGACAATTTCTAGGGAAAAGTTAGAGAAAAGAATGCAGCTCTCACTCTTGAGGGCTGTTTTCTTACATCTTGAAGATTTGCAAAGGACACGTGAAAATGGAATTAAGCTGTTTTCATAGAATCATGGCTGTTGGAAAAAACCTCCAAGATCAAGTCCAGGCATCAACCCAGCACCACTGACCCAGGTCCTCAGGTGCCACAGCTGCACATTTTTAACACTTCCAGGGATGGCGACTCCACCACTCCCCTGGGCACCCTGAGGGGAGAGCAAGGGGAAACTGAGGCAGAGTGGGCCGAGTGTGTGCCCAGCATGTCAGTGGGGATAAGGGAGAGAGGGATGTGTGACGTGGCATCCCAGTGCCTGCTGCCAGCAAGGCCCTTCCCAGGGAAGGGGAACAGAGCAGAGGAAGTGAAGGGGAAGGAGAGGAGGAAGGGAATGAAGAAGGGACGGGATCTGGGAAAACGGCCTGCTTTCAGAGTGTGCCCTGAGCTGCCTTTGCTGCTCTGGCTGGGCAGCTTCCAGCGCGTCCTTCAGGGCATGTCTGGGCTGTTTCAGGGTGTCTCTGTCCCCTTCCAGAGAACATAGGTGCTCCTACCTGACCTGGTCACGCTGGTTTCACTCTTCCGCTTGGCTTGGCTGGAGGTTGGAAAGCTCCTGGAGCAAATTCAGTATCAAGGTCTTCTCAAATGAAGCAAACAATTGTCTGCTGCTTTGGGGTTTCCAGAACCACTGAAACAGAATCCAGCTCTTGAGCCCAGCAGAGCCTGGGTCAGTGCAGGAGGTGGCTGAGAAGGGAAGGTTCCTGCTACCATTTGATGCTATTTTGTGGCTGCTCTGACAGTCTCCAGCTGCAGAGAGCCCCAGAATGTCCCCCTGTTTATAAGGAGGAGGGAGTTTATAGAAATACAAGTTCTTCCTACTGCTTTATGAGAATATGGAGGCAGTCCCTTAAAAAAATGTGAGGGTTGTGTTTTAACACACTTCAGTCCCATTTCATTCACAGAATGTTTCATTCAGAGCTGATCCTGGAAGGAAACCTGCGTCTGAGCGAGTTCTGCCTGGCCAGGCAGCTGAGGAAGGAAAGTGCCACAGTCCTGTGCTGCCCAGGCCATCCAGGAGCTGCTGAGCCC
>VYZQ01008342.1:0-26145 GCA_013400655.1 Mystacornis crossleyi
CCTGGTCCCTGGGGCTCTTATTTAGGCTAGCTCAGAACCCCCAAAGGATCAGGGGGACTAGAACAAAAGATAAAAGGCTGGAGGGTGCCCTATCTCCGGGCCGGTTCCGAAGATGTTTATTGGAACGTGGCCAACAAGAAAGAGAGAGAGAAAGCCTTTGGGGTGTGCCTTTGAATCTCCAGGGGCCCGAAGGGAGGGGGAAAGGGGGCCACCTCTGCTTACGAGGGGACAGGGGATGAGGCCACTTTAGGGTCAGAATTCTTACAGGATTACAGCGTCAGTACAGAGATAACACTGTCCCGTGCATTACAAACAAATAACTTCATGCAATACAATCCTGTACCCTACAGGACAGTCGTTCAAGAGGAGGGAATGCAATTGCAAACACCTGAAAATTGATCCAGGCTGTAATAGTCTACTATAAAATACCGTATTTTAATTGTGGCGGTCTCCTTCTCATTCCATGCCAGTCAATTCTTCTCCATCAAGGCTGTCTCTTCTTTTCTCTTTCCGCTTTGTACCTCTTGGTCTGAATCCAATCTCAATGCATTTCCTAGCAGAACATAAACACTGGGTGCTCCCTGACTGCCCTTTCCCAGCCACCAGCAGTGTTTCCAGAGTGGAGGGGGACCTATAAAACATGACTTGTAAAGGGAAAGAGCTGGCATTTGACTCCTGAAGGGAAAGCGATGGTGGATAGGTGCAAAAAAAGATGGATGCCCCCCTCCCCAAAATATAAAGAAATATGTGCAGAAAATGAAAGAGATTTTAAGCAGCTATCAATCGGTCGCTGTTCCAGCTTTAAGAGCTGTTGACACAACATAATAAAAGGCAATAAACACGTGATTTATGACCTACCTGCTGGAAATAGCTCTCTGCATCTCTGGTGTGGGGTGAGCACAGAGTGCCAGGCTGGCAGCAGTTGGGGCCTGGTGAGCACAAGTGCCCCGATTATGGGGCCCTGCATGAGACCATAGCTCTTCCCTCCATTTCCCTCTCCCTCTCCATTCCCTCCCCTGTCCCTCTGAGCCCTCGTATTTACGGCTTTGGCATTTGGTGTGTTAAAGACTCGGTTTTGTTCAGTTTGAGCAGTAAACCCAAGACGATTTGTTGCGATCGATGGCAGCAGGTTGGAATTTTAAGGGCCAGGTATTTTACCACGGGGGCTGGACCCTCAAGCTAAATCTCGAAGGCAGAGAAGGTGAAAACACAGAGTACTGCCTAGGGCAGCATAGGGAAAGGCTTGTAAACTGCTGGCACGTATTTAAATTCCAGGAAAATCACAGAGCGGGGGTGGGGGGTGAGGGGCGGGGGATACATCTACAAAAAACAAAACCTAAGTGAGAAGGAAGTGAACAGCTAAACATGGAGATTTCTAATGCCTTTTTTCAAGGCTGAAACTGTCCTTTTAGAGGAAATACAACTTTCACTCCTGCCCCAACACACAGAGGGCTGAAACTGCAGACATTTGCACAAAACTTTCGTGAGGCACTGTGTGTCTGCCAGGATCTGGGTTGTGTGGTTTAAGGACCATGGACACAGGACAACTCTGGAAGTCTGAGGAGACAAAACAGCTGGAAAATGGGATGGAGAATGGACATTTTCCTTCAAAACACACTTGCAGGAAAAAGTGGTTCCATATTTCCCAGTCCTGGATGTGAGAGTGGATGTGCTGGGATGTGAGAGTGGATGTGCTCTGCTTCTTTCCAAGCCCTGCCACAAAGTCTTCCCTTGTAAATCGTTTTTCCTTCTTTCCTCCTCAGACAGAGTTTAACCCTCCCACCTGTCACTCCGGCTTTCCAGCCAGAAGTTCCAGGCTCTTGTTTTGCAAAGCACAGTCACTGAGCGGTGACATGAGGTGCTCTGGCATATCTGATGCTGTTTGTTCTTTGGGAGGAAGGTGGGGGGAAAGTGTGCAGGCTGAGAGAGGTAAATCAATACACTTTCTGGAAGGACGGATGCAGAATGGCACAGTGCTGTAATCCAGCGGAGCCGGGGAGTGCTGGGGAGACAGATCTGGGACGGAGAGAGGAGGGGCTGCCCTAATCCTGTGTCCCTTTGAAATCCCCAGTATGGAACAAAACCCTTGTTAGCAAATAAGGACAGGGGAGTGGTAACAATAAGCTAAATAAATGCCCTTAAATTCAGCTGTAATGAAAACCTGGGAGCCAGCACTGGAGTCCTTTTGTAAACACTGGGGAACAAGACTGTTCTAATTATATGAGCCCAGTCAGGGGGACCAGAGCCATGAAACTATGGATTAATTCAGCTACTTGAATGCCAGTGTGTGGCAGAGGCAGCAACAACCACCTCCCTCCCTTCCCTACCCTGGGAGAGTTTGAAGGCTCTTTATTTGGCCTTGCTCTGGAAAGGTCTCCTGACAACAAAAGGGGAGAGGGGAACAAAAACCAAGAGAAAAATGGCTTTGGTCCCCGGGCTTTCCCCCATGTGCTCAGAAACCTCTTCTTGGTAGTTCAGACTGTGGGGTTGTGCAGGAGCTTGTCTGTCCTCTGTTTTCTCCCATGTCTGTCCATCTCAGCAGGATCATGGACTGTGCTCATCCATTCCCCTCCCTTTTGCCCCTTTCTCCCTCAAAATAGTTCCTGTCTCCATAAACACAGTGAAAAAAGAAAAAGAAAAGCTAATATTTTTAGGGCTGCAGGTTTGAGAACTGTCAGGAAAGGATTTGGACTCCTCAAAAGGAAAAAAGAACAAATTTCCTTCATTTCAAATTCAAGGGTTGTGTCCCCCCCAAAGCCGTGTCTCTGCTGGAAAATATTTAAGATTGATTAAATCATAACCCATGGTTTCTCTTAAACAGCTGTAGTTTTAGGATTGGCTTTCTAAAACATCTCTTGGAGACTCCAGAGGTTATAAAGTTCCTGCTTCACAAGAACCACAGAGAAATGTCTCGGTGTGAGTGGTCAGAAATGGCAAGAATATCTCCCCTTTTCTCCCCTAATCACACAACTATCAAAAGCTCATCAGAGCTGGCAACGATCTTTGAAAAGATGTTGTGGAAATTTGGGTGCTAGGCTATTCCACACCTGTGGATGCTTGGAGAAAGTCTTGTTGATGGTTGAGGAAAAGAATCCTCAAAAGGAGGAGATTCCCACCCCAGATCATTATTTCTAATTCCAGTGTTTCCTCCTCTGCTGCCGCCTCTGGGGATTTCCCTCATTTAAATTTTTCACTACATATACAACAAATAAAAATAAACCAAACCCCTACTCCTGTCCCAGCCATTTCTCCTGCTTCACCTGCAGCAGCCCAGTTTTGAGGCAAGAAGCTCGGAATTAATGGGAATTCTGTAGATTTACAAACAAGCACTCAGAGAGGAGACTATGCCTATTTATCTCCTAATACAGTGGTTTAAAAAAAGTCCTTCTTTAATTGCTTTTGGGATCTATTCTAACGATTTGCCCAGGAGAGTATTAAGATGTCAAGGCTTTTCATTAGTAGTATATCCCCAAACAAAATCTTTGTTAAGATAGGTTAAGGCAGTAAATAAACCATTAATTTACAGAATATAATTAGTACCTTGCAGTTATTCATGGAAAAAGTCAGATTTCTTTTGTTGTTATTCAATGGCAAGATTTAGCAGCATAGCAGGTCAAAAACCACAGAGGCAAAAACCATCAAAGGTATTGATTAAAGTTTCAACAATAACCTTAACTCTGCAGTAGTACCCAAAACAACATCATTTACACCACCCAAATACATTCTCCCAGTGGTAAATAAAGAACACAGAACACAGCAGCAAGTTTTGAGCAAATATCAAGACAGAGTTGTAAAATAATTCGTTTAAAGGGCTAGGGACTATAGCCATTTAAAAGTGGAAACAATATTGAAGCTCTTCTTTTCCTTAGAGATTGTTATTATATCAGTATGTCCAATGAACATATTTTATTTGTTATTATTTATTAAATTGGCACTATTATCTTTGCAACTGTGGCATCATTTTGATTAGAGAAACTGAAATAATTTATTTTGTTGGGTCATCAACTTTACAGTCTCAGAATTTAAAACAAATTGAAAACTTTTCTAAGATTGTTCTTAATTGTAGATTATTAAAATGAAGAAATTTTCACTTGACTTCAGACTGACTGAAAAACTGATTTAATGAAGATTTTTATACCTTCTTATTAATAAATTTGATTTTAAATGGTCCAGAAATCAAATGTGAGACAATTTTAATGTTTTATGTGTATTACTGAAACTTGCAAAGCAAAATGGAATTTTCAGGGGTCAGGAGCTGTACTCACAGGACAGTAAGGCCATAAATCATGATTAGTGCTCAACAGGCAAAATATCAAAGTGTGTTAGACAGAGGTTAGTGCTACACTTAGAAATAATAGTGAATTATCAAACTGAAAAAAAGCAGCAGCAATAAGGTTTTTATGTTCTGGACCAAGAAGTTCAAAGTTCAGCTGCATCACGAGATGAATGAACTATTGCTTCCCAGACTAGACCTCTTGGTAGCAGCAGAAATCAAAACAGAATAAATAAAATCTCACTGAAAATAAAAAAAATAAATAAATAAACAAACTTTAAATTCTTAAATTAACTTCCTTTACTCGTTTGTTACTCCTAATAATGTTGAGGTTGCTGTACAGATGGGTAGAAAATAGTGTTTCCTTTATGGAGTTTTGCCATAGTTTCTCTTTTAAATATAAAAATTATAACTTCTTCTTTTAATTTAAAAAAAATGTCTGCCAGAAGAATTTCTAGAAAAAAGGCCTTGGGAAACGAAATATTCAAAGAAATAGAATAATCTCCCCATTATTTGATTTTCTGGAATAGCTTGTCTAATGACTTTTAAAAGGAGCCCAAACTTAATTTTGTCTCCTTAGAATTTGGAACTGCTCATTTTTGATGGAGACCAAAGCAAGTCATTGGGATTGGGGAAACTGAGGCATGGAGTGATTTGGGATTGAAAGCTGCTGGGAGAGGCAGCAGTGTCACAGCTGGACATTCCCAGGCCAGCTCCCCAGTGGCATCAGGAGTGACATTTCCCAGTGATACCCTTTCAGTGCTGCAGAGCTGGCCAGGGACCTGCTCGGAGAGCCCCTGGCAGTGCTGGAGGTGCTGGGATGCAAATTTTGGCATTGCCTCGCCTGCCTTTGTCACCTCCAATCCAGCCATGGTGACAGCAGGACAGATCCTACTGGGACAGGGCCACAGCTTGACCTCGCAGATGGTGACGGCTCCGCCAAGGCTCCGTATCGCATAGCTCTGCTGCAGGGTGGAGAATTTTAATAAGGACAGGAAAAAAATAGCAGGAGACAGGGAGAAAAGGATACACCGCAAAGAACCTGACCTTATTTCCTCAGAGTGTGTGACTAAATCACACAGCTAAAAATAGGTAAGTGATTTGCTTTGATGCTGGAAGATTTTGCTGATACCACTTTTGTTACACATATAAGTAGACAGATTCAATATAATATTCCCCTTACTGTGGTGTCTTCTATTAAGACAGTGCTGAAGTCTCAAGAGCTGCTGTCTCTGCCTGCTCTTTTAAGCTGTGAGCTACAGCAGAAATTTCTTGCCTCTGAAACGAATATGCTGCTGGACTTTGGGAAAGTGCAGAAATTTCTGCCAGGAGAGATATTTAGTGTCAAGCATTGTCCACTCCTGCTTCTCTGAGACAGCCACTCCAACCCCAGTGGGAACTCCCCTGCTTATTTGTTACGAGTGACCTCTTTGAAAAGTTTTGGTCCCAATCTCCCCTATCTTTATCATGGGGAGGATAAAAATCCCCCTCTGGAGAGTCTCCAGCAAATTAGCCAGGTGGGGCCATTGGGGGTGGCTGTGAGGGGATAGGGGTGGGACCTGTGAGCTCACACGGCTGATGGGGAGGACACCAGTGACTGGTGGGGAACAGACTGACAGAGGTCAGTCCTGGGGTCAGCGTTGTTTCACATCTTCATTACAGGGCAGGAGATGGCACAGAGAGCACCTCTGAGGATGCAGGAGATGTGAAACTCTGAGGAGCGTTTGATGGACTGGATGTTTGTGGCACCATTCTGAGGCACCTGGAGGAAGGGGCCAGCAGGAATCCCAGAAAGCTAAATAGGAGAGGAATAAACCTTTCCCTGGGAAGAAACCACCCCAGGCAGCAGCACACGCAGAGAGGGACATGAGGGACCTACTGGGCACCAGGCTGACCATGGGCAACCCATGTGCCCTTGTGGCAAAGCCAGACAACCTGGGGACCTAGGGAAGAGTGGGCAGAGGGAGGGGTCCTGTTGATCCCCCCAGCTCTCCCCATACCTGAAAGCTTTTTTCCTTTTCTGACTGAGCTGAGTGTCAGCTCTGCTCGGCGTCTGAGGCTTGAAGGGTACAAATGGAGAGAATTATTCAACACTAAACAATTATTCTGTTGCATAAAACTCTCGTATTTGTTACTGAGGAGCCTGTGCTAAATGCAAACCTCCAGGCAGAACTGTCAGGGAGCAGGACAGAAGAGATGGGGCTGTACGTGCATTCAGAGCAGAGCATGTTATCAGTGCCCATCTTTCGTCTTTTTGCTTTTCTCAGTGCTTTCACTCATTTCCCTCCACTTTTCCTCTACTTTGGTAAACTCTGCTTGCACACAAAGGTGCCAGACCCTCCACCTTCTTCATGGACCCTGAGGCTGAGCTGTAGATGGGGAAACTGAGGAAATTACCACACTCTGAGGATTTCTGAGGCTCCAGACACTCTTTGCTTCTCCTGGCTATCTGGGAAAGTCCAAGAGGATGCTGCTGCTCTCCCATATCTCTTACTAATTCCGTGCCTCTGGGAGAGAGTGAGGCATGCTCAGAGGAGCTGTGCTCCTTGCAGAGGGCTCTGTAAATAAAGGCTCCAACTGGGGGATGCCAAGAGCTGGCACGGCAGGGACTGCCACTCTGTCAACATAACCCTGCTCCTGACAGGCCCTGCTTTGTTGAAACAGCTCCTTGCAATGGACTGAGTTTATATCTGAGTGCCTGGATTTATACTGGAGATGCAAACAGCCTGGTAAATCTGCCACCGAGGCACAGGGGGGGCATTTTTCTGAGTGTCCTCATGCACGGCTGGGGATTCTCTGTGCACTGCTCAGCCTGGACGTGACTCTCTGCCCGTGCAGCAGGCAGCTCTGTGGCTCAGGGGGACTCTTAGCAGCCATAAAATGTGCAATTAACCCCCCCTTCCTACTCCAAACTGTCTCATCAGGCTCCCAGGCCAGGCAAATGCTGCAGCTGGGAAGAGATGAGCATGCTGTGTTCAGCCTCCAGCTGCACAGTAGCTACCCAGTGTTTAAAAATCAGAGCTCTTCCCTCCTCTCTGCACCCAGCCTGTGCCCTCTGGCCACCATGTGCCCTCAGAAAAGCCACCTGTTGCATCCCCTCCCTGGCCATGATCTCTCTGTACCCATTTTGGGGGGACAGAGCATCTTGTTGCAGTCCCAGTGCTGAGCAGATACAAAAGTACTAAATTAATTTTCATAAAACCTTTCGGTCAAGCAGTTCAAAGCTTTTTAGAGATTTTGATTGAGCTTTGGGGTTAATGAAGCGTCACTAACGTGCCTACTGGATAAAGAAGTGTTTATGATTCTGTTTTGCAGAGGTTGTGCAGGAAGCTGGGCAGGTTGCTGTGTGGGTTGGGTTAAGGTTGTTTTCCTTCAAAATTAATCATGAAGCATAGAATAGCTTGACTTATCAAAATAAATACTTCCAGCAGGTTTTTCTGGAGACAGTGGGATGTTTTTTTTTCTCCTTGTTCCCCCAGGAAATTGCCAGCAAACTTTGGGATTGAAATCACTTTGTTCATGCAAACTAAGTCAACTCCTCTAACTCCCTTGACAGCAGCAGCACCCCAAGAGCAGAGGTCCTCTGTGTTCAGAGGTCTCAGCCTCTCAGAGCTGTCAATGCTGCACCAAATAGAAGAACTAAATAACTTCCAGACACCATGCAGTGAAACAGTCCACACATTCCAGGCTTCTCCTTCTCCAGCACTGCCATGATGCCCAGGATTTCTGTGTGGGCCTGAAGACCTGACCTGCAAAGTGTCTCCCACTGATGGTGGTGAAAACCCCTCATTCCTTGACCATCTCCACGTAATTCCTTGGTCCCCGTGACCAGGGCTGTGCTGTAGCTGCCCAGCACAAGCCCTGGCCTGAAGCAAACTCTCTGTTGTGTTGCTCCCTGCCAGCTGTGGCTGGAGCAGAGGTGCTGTGGAGCAGCAAGTCCTCCCCGAGCAGCAGTGCTGCTCCAACACACTGACCTCAAACCATTTCAATCAGTGCCTTCAGAGGGACCCTTGGGGGCTGTGAAAGCTCAGGGAGCTTGTTTCAAACTTGTCCTCTCTGTATTTTTAACTGTGGCCACTGCACAACGGGCTGAGCAGCTCCCTGTGCCCTGCCTGGCTCCTGCCTCCAGCCTGGGTCTCCCTGGAACTTTGCCTAAAAAGCAATTCCCTTTGGCACCCTGCAGCCACATCTGCTGTGTGTGGGGCATAGGGGACTCAGGCTGCCTGCCATTTCTCAGGTGGATACCTGTGGTATCCAATATAACAATAAAACGGATAAAGTGGTCAAGACATATCCTGCTCCCTTGGTTTTCCTTGCCAGGCTCCCAGTGTCTCATTTTCAGTGTGAGCACAGGCAGAGGAGAGCACTGGAATGCTGTGAGCTGGGACAAGCAATAAAGTTTAGAGAGTGTGCAAGCCACAATAGCCTGGAAAATACACAGAAACCCCAGAGGAAGGCCCCTCCATAAAAAAAATCGTTGTTTTTCCATGCAAAGTAAAATGTCTGCATGGACACCATTCCTCTCCTTGCAGGGCTCCCCAGTCCACAGACAGTGCTGGGACCAGCCCACAAATAGCAGTGGGCATTGTCACTGGGTGGGGACACTGGATTGGCAGAGAGAGAAGGAGAAAGCGCTGCACAAAAGGAGTTTTCCCACACCTCAGTGAAGGCTTGGCTTCGTTGCCTTTTGGGACACATTGAATTAGGATCAGCCCTCCCTCCTATCTCCATCTGCTCTTCCTGCGACAGATTTCCTTGAGGATTTAAAGGAAATCCTTCAGACCCATTAAAAAAAAAAANGAAGGGGAACGGGCTCGGTCTCTGCCAGCACTGGGAGTTTCTTGTGCTTCCCCGAGTGTGCCCCCGGGTTTGTTGGCCTCTTCCTCTTTGTGGTCCTCGTGGTTGTTCGTGTGCGTGGGTGGTTTATCCCAGACAAAGCTGTTTGGGGTTATTTCAGCTAAATTGTAGAGTCATAGGACAGTTTGGGTAGGAAGGGACATTGAAGGTGATCTAAATCCAACACCCTTGTCATGGGCAGGGACACCTTCCACTAGACCAGGTTGCTCCAGTCTGGTCCTGAGCACTTCCAGGGATGGGGCGGCCACAGCTTCTCTGGGCAGCCTGGGCCAGGGCCTCACCACCTTCATCATAAAGAATTTCTCCCTAAGAGCCAAACAATCTAACCCTGACCTCTGTTAGTTTAAATCCATCCCCCTTGTCCTATCCCTACATGCCTTTGGAAATCTGTGTTCAGGAAAATCATCACTCCTGCCTTGAGCAAGCATCTCACTTCTAAAATATGGAAAACTCCTAGAACAAGTGTTAAATTCCCTGACAGTGTCACCGTCTCACACAGACACACAAACCCCACTTTAACTGTCTGTGTTTCCATCCTGACTGTGCAGCATTTGCAGGCAGAGGGCCTGGAGCGTCCAAACCATGCTGTGCCTTCATCTTTTAAAAAAATTTTTCTGCTGCTTTTAAACACTGTTCAATTTTCAACTTCAGAAAAGCTGTGGGGACATTGCCAGAACCACTGCAGTAGGAATTGCACTAAAACTAAATATAGAAATGAAATTTTGGATGAAATACAGGCTTGGGTGCGTTTTGGCAGGAGCCTCAGTGTTTTCCACACAGTGCTGGCTCTGTGTGGAGTGGAATATTCCCAGGAATAGAAGTGGATGGCACTTGGGGCTGGTGTTTTGAAATGTGCAGGGAAAGTTTGCATCAGCATGAGAGGAGTTAGTAAGTAGAATAGAGCTGAACACCGATATTATGTCCTGTGAAATTCCCAGGGTTTATTTAATTTCTAAGTAGAATAAAACTTTTTTTTTGTCTTTCTGTAAGAACAGAATAACCTGGAGATGAATACTTGTCTTTAGAACAATTAGCATCGGTGTTGATCTCTCTGGGCTTTTGGTAGTTAATAGCTCATTCTGACACTTCATCTTGACTTGTGATAATGTGGCAAGAGTCCAAAAAAAGCCAAAATAAGCAGCAAAGTAGAACTGTATCAAAACACTAAAATATATATGAAACTGTCCTAGTCCTGCAAACCACTTCGCATTCATGGAATAACATCCACTGCTTGAAAAAACCTTTGGTGGAGCAACTTTTGACCCAGCTCTGTTTAGATTTTCATTTGCCATGGCAAGAGCAGTGGGTGTATGTGATTTTCAGGTCCAGGTGAATTGTAATTTATAATATTGCTTTTAAATGAAGGCATATTCATACATAAATATTTGCATATAAACATGTATGTATTTATAGATTAATTTCTAATTTAATCTTTTTCCAGCTGCTGAATTATGATTTAACAGGTGTAATGTCTGTGGGTATCTTGCAGTTATTCCATGGGTTCATTGCCTTCAGCCCTTCCCAGGGAGCAGGGCTTTGAAGGAGCTTTGAGGCACAGATGCTGCTGGTGAGAGATATGAAGGACCTTGAAAATCAACCGAATTAAGGCCTGTCCCCTCATACCCGCAAGCTTAATTTTACTGAGGAAGTTTCCTGTGCCTGAGCACAGCAATACCCATTCACTGTGGGGTGGGAAGGCCCAGGGAAGGTGGCCGCCGGTGATGAGCTCCTCTCCTGCTTCCAGCTCAGTCACCCATCTCACTGTGTCCTTCCCATGACACCCCAAAACCAGAGAGGCATGCACAGGGTGTGCTGATAGACTGAGATCCATGGACGATCTCACTGTGAGTGCACTTGTGTGTGAAAAAGAAAATTTACCTCCATGGATGCTTGTGCAGCTCTTTGAGGGTTTGGCTGGGCACATCCCTGTCACCTGCAATGGGAGGACACTGTGATGCAGGTTTAATCACACTGGGTTTGTGTTTATTTCTTGATTTACCTGCTTTAAACCCCAGCCCCTGGCCAAACATGTGGAGTTGTCAGTGAGGGAGCTTCAGCATGTGCTTGTGATGCCAGAGGCTGTCCCCACCAACACCTCACCTGTGTGAGCAGGAGAGCTCCCTTTTTCACTAAATGCTCTGCTTTTCACCTTACACCGCTGTTGATTCCCAGGGGTGCTGTTCCTGGGGACCTCAGTGCCACCACCTGCAGCAACCCCACGACTGCATGGGGACTTCCCCAGGATTGAAACTCCCTCCTCTCTCCTCATTCCTCTGCTCTTTCCCACACTTCTCCTGCTCAGAAACACTGTGACCCAGCTGAACTCACCAAGGCTTTGATATTGAGAAGCCTGGAATCCAGCACCTCACCTATTTCCTGAGCTCCCAGCAAGTGGGGAAACTGAACTCAGGCTGACTAAAACAGCCAAGGGCTCATTTTGTGGTGAGCTGGAAATGAGGAAGCAGGATGGGGAGGGAGGAGATGAAATCTGGGCTGAGAAGGGAGGTTGGGGTTTGCTGAGCTTCCATGGCGTAGAGGAGCCTTCCTGTGGTGACTTAGCCAGCTGATAAATTTTGGCTTGTGTACCTTGGTTTCATCGTGCTGTGCTTTTCCTAAGCTCCTTCACAGCCAACAGGACCTGTGAAACTTGAGGTTTCTGCTGGTTTTAGGCTTCCTGTGAATTAATTGAGCACTCATGAAATAAGATACTGTCTTTTAAGTGTGCTTTCAGCTCCACCAGGATAAGGAACACATGGCCTGATTAGAAGGAATGGCTGAGAGAGGCTTAGTGTTTCTGTTGTGAAGTGCAAGCTTTGGGGTCCAATGATCAGGGGGACTCTCCCTGAAAATGTTTCTCGTATTTTGGGTCAAATTTCTGTTAAAGAAGAAAGGGAGTGGGAGCAGAACATCTGAGAAGCTCTGGAGGGAGATGTTAACCTGGTACACCAGAGTACCTGCTTTGAATCCTTGGTCTTAATTAGAAGAAGAAGAAGAAGAAGAAGGGAAATGAATCTCAATCTTTCGCAACTCAGTTATCCCTCTATCACCAGCACATGGATCAGTAGCACGGGCAACTCTCCCTTAAGTGTTACGAGAAAATTAAAAAGGTCTCATTATATTCCATCATGGAAGCAAATAAATAATAATATTATTAATATCATTACTTCATTCATCTCTCACAAGAGAAACAATTCACTTGCAACTATAGCCAAGGCTCGTTTTGCTGGAGGAGAATTGGGAATCTCAGGGTCATCCCAGCCTCCACTCATGGTCCTTTGCTGCTCCCCTGAGCCCCTTGTGGTCTCTGCTCAGTGCCAGGTCCTTGGTCTCACCCTGTGCTAGAGCTGCTCGCACATTCCCTTTGCTTCCCTGGGAGGTGGAAATGGCCCCTGACTGTCCTTGACCTACTCCAGAGAGGGGTTATAAAGCATAATTAATTTCACTTTCAGAAGAGCTTCAAGTTCCCAAGAAGAAAAATGCTTGAAAAGTGCAAATCATGATTAATCATCATTATTCCTATAAATTCCCACTTCAGCTTGGTTGGAAAACAGGGTATTTAGGAGTTAGAAAGGATAGAGTGGCCTGACTGTGCCCTCGGCCCGTGGGGCTGCAGTCGGTGGAGTTACACCTGATTAACATCAGTGCAGCTGGGAGCCCACAGTCCCCTCTGTACTAATGGTTAGTGCTAAATTGCTGCCAGTCTCTCCCCGAAGCCTCCAGGAGACAGTTCAGTACTCGCTGTTCCTCTCTTTCTCCCATGTGGCGGGGTTGGAAGGTTTAATTCAATCAGATTCCTAATGGAAAATAATAGTGCAAAAAAACCCACCACAGATGTCTGTGAAAAGGATTTTGTCTTCGGTGAGTTTTGATCTGGATCCTGAAAGAGCAAGACAAAACCCTGTGATTGACACCCTTGTTCTGCAAAAGATGCTTTGGAGGAAGCTTTCAGAGCCAGAGGTTTCCTTTGCTGGAGGGGGTGTGGAGAAAGCCCAAGTTTCACAGCTTTTTTTTTTTTTTTTTTCCCCCTATTTGCTATGTAAAGATGTGAGACCTTCTGAAGTTTTATTTTTCTGGAGACAGCAGCTCACCTCAGCAGAATAAACAAGGATTTACAAATCACTGCCGGTCTCCCTCCTGACCCCTGATTCCCCTGGAATGATGCTCTTACCCCAGCGAGGCCTCTCCCCTGAGTGGTCCCAAAGCCCCCAAACCCCTCTCAGCCCTTCTGAGCCTGAAAAACAACGGCAGGAAGAGTCCAAGGGATCCTCCCAAGGTTTGCAGAAATCCATCCTGCCTGCCTTCTGGATGCTCCTCCAAGCATTATGCTTGTGCAGATACTGAGAGATTTTTATCTTTATTCCCCTGCTAGGCTGAAATCAGGGGGTTTTGACTTTTGCTGTAAATCAGAGATGTCTTCTTCCAGCGACAGTGACACTTCCCTGCTGGCCACCTGGCACTGGGCTTGGGCTGGCTGGGTGCTGGGTCAGCAGTGGTGCACTGTGTAAAATACACTCATTTTTCACCTTTAGGTGAGTTTGTTCAGCTCCAGCCTCTGGGAGATCCACAGAAATCCCATGACCTTCCCTCTCCCTTGCCGCCAAGCCCTGGCTCCAGTGGGGAGAAGGGATCTTTGCCAGAGCTCCCGCTGTCCATCCATCACCAGAAAAGTGCCGCTGACAAACAGCCGGCTTCACCCTGGTGCCAGCCAACCATAAATTGATTTGCTTGTTAATGCAACTTCTCCCAGTTCATGTTTTCCCTAATGAGGAGCGTCAAAATGCCAACCTGTCCTCAGGGGTACATCAGCCTCCCGAACTGAAGGCAGTAACAAGATTAGAGGCTGTGCTGCTCACAAGTGCCTCATGTGCTCTCTCAGTCACTTGCACTTACTTTTTTGTTATCTGGGCCTTTTTCCCCCCTCTGATTTATTTTTTCCCCTTCCTCTCAATTGCTCTCTCCTTCAGTTCTAAACGAGTCAAATGTGATCTGATACACACACACGCGCGCACACACACACACACACGCACACACACACATACAGATGCACACGGTGCCCCTGCCTCTGTTTGTCATGTCTCCCCTGGTTCTTCCCCAGGCTGCCCAGCCAGAAAGCACTGGTGGGGGACAGGGATGGCTCCACTCAGGTCATGCTCCCCAAGGAAAATCTCTGACCGTCCCGTGATGAACCCTTTCTGTATGAGTTGGAAATAAGATGAAGAGCTGCTTGAAATGGAATAAATATGCAAACTTGGTAGCTGGGAGGAGGGCAGGTTTGTGGTTGGGAGGAGAGGCAGGGAGAGTCACAGAATCACAGAATGGTTTGGGTTGGAAGGGACCTTAAAGATTATTCTGTTCCACCCTTGCCACAGGCAGGGACACCTTCTACTATCCCAGGGTGCTCCAAGCCCCGTCCAACCTGGCCTTGGACACTTCCAGGGATCCAGGGGGGTGCATCCACAGCTTCTCTGGGCACCCTGTACCAGGGCCTCACCACCCTCACAGGGAAGGATTTCTTCCCAGTATCCCATTTAACCTTGCCCTCTATCCTTGTGAAGCCATTCCCCCTTGTCCTGTCACTCCAGGCCCATGTAAAAGAAGAGGACATCCTACCCAGCTGGATGCAGTCGGTGGGGCTTGAGGACTGTGAGCACTGGAAGGAGAACTTCTGGATGGAGAGGTATGACCGTGGTAAAGCAGGAGAACATAACCCAGACTAACACCTACAAGACTAGGAGAGGAAGCCTCAGTGCTGGGCAGGTCCCTCCTTTGAATGCAAAGAAGTTTGGGATCAGAGTCAGGAGTGCTGAGTGTTCAGGGAGCAGTGACAGCCTGTCCAGCTTGGCAGCAGGGAACAGAGTTCAGATGCTTTGGTGGTCAGAAGAGCACAGCTTTGAGGAATAAACCTCCCTGTACTGCCCCCAAAAACTGAACCATCAGAACTGCTCAGCTCCTGCCATCCAAGGAGGAGGAAGAGAGTTTGCTTCCCATCACACTTCATTTTTGGGTTTGAGTTCCAGCTTCTTTTTATTAACCTGTGGTCACCTGCTGTACAGTGAGCTGTGTGTGATTAATGGCCCCAGAAATGTTCTTGGGTTTGATAGGCTGCTTGTTTGGGAGTTGCACTGAGTGTAGGTAGCTGGATTTTTTTTTTTCTTTTTTGTTTTTTCTGCATCTTGGCAGCCACTTCACCATTGCCTCAGCTTGGAAGGGCTGGAGGTGGAGGGGAGTGACAAAGAGCAGGATTCCCGCACTGAGGGAAAGAGCTTGCAACTATTTGTACCTCAATCTTTGCAATGTTTACTTTTCCTAAACTTCAAAGCCACCTTGGGTATGTCTGTGAGACTGACTCCCTGAGCAAATAGCAAAGCCAGACCCTTTGGAGGGATTGTCCTTCTGGGAACACACAGACTCCCCGTAACAGGTGACTCAGAGACTGAATAGAAGAAAGTGGCTAAAAAGTTATTAAAGTTCTCATGAAGTAGAAACATGAAAACTTTCATTATCTAAGAATTTATTTTCCTGACTTTTAAATAAAATTTTTGACCTTCCAGGATGAAGTTTCTTTTTTCCCTAGAATTCTAAAAATAACTAGATATTTTTCATGGAAGAAAATGTCTCCCATCCAGATTTCATTTGGTCTTATACCCGCAAAGCACACTCATACCACTAAGTCTTTGCATTTCTATGCATGAAATTCACCCATGAAATGAGGGAATTATGAAATTAACTGTCTTGAGAACTCAGCTTGACTTGGCTTAGTCTAATAAGATGAAGGTCCATGGTAGGCACCTATAGATATATATTTTTTAAAACTATCTGTGTGGTGCAGCTGGGCTCAAACTTGGAGAACCCTTATGTTGCATTTCTGACTTCTCTTAACTCCTCCCTAAGCAGCAGTTCTGGTGAAAGAGGAAATGCATTACAAAACCTCCCTTTCCCTAACCCCACATCTCTGGCTTGGAAAAGCAACAGCAAGCTCCTTCCACCAGCATTCCCCACTGACTGTGCTCTCAAGGTTTTGGTGTTTGGTCCCAGGGAATACTGGGAGTTACAGCCCCTCGCCATGAAATATCCATTGGGAGCTGTGGCTGCTGCTGCACTGGGATTTCTGGGCGATTTTTCAGGGTCTGCCAGTGATGTGGATCCTCCTGGAGCAGCTTTTGGAATGTCCTTGAGCCTTTGTTTCCTCTTGCTCCTCCCTGCATGCGTGAGCTACAGTCCACCCTGGACAGATGTGATCTCTGCTCAACACCTGGCAAAAGGTGGCTTTTAATTCCTAATCGTGTCCCACCAGGACACATTTTTTCCTCTTTCTTGCATCTCCAAAGATCCTGACCCCACTGGCTCCCAGTGGAGTGCCCCACTCCATCCTGCCTTCCTTAAACACAGCCTGTGCCTCTGGTCCCCTTCACCATCTGCTTCCCAATCTCTTCCTAGGTCTGACAACTCTTAAGGACAAAACACAGGAAGAGATGACACTAAAATGACCTTGGCAATGGATGTCTTGCAAATTCACTGGCAATTTTAGTTCCCCCTGTGGCCTCAGGAGCATCATCTGCCTTTCTTCCAGCTCATAACTGGGTATGGAATCATAATGGTCTGCACTGGGGTTTGGAGGGAGGAGGAAAAAGAAAACAGATGCTACAACTAAGCTGGGATTTCCCTGAGTAAATAAATGATAAAATTACATTAAAGCATCATTTGAGTTGCATATAAAAGCTAGAAAATGAATGTCTCCTCCATAATTGTTGCAAAGGGCCCCAAACAGCCATTTCTATTTGCAGTTTCATATTTCAGTAAACTTTTTAATCTCGGTTTGAGTGAATCTTCCTGTTCATGAATATTCTGAGGGATTCAGACCTCTGTCCTAAACTAATGCCAATTTTCACCAGGGTAAAGCCACATTCCCCTTCAGTCTGTGCTGATATTCCCCCCTCCATGCCCATGGAAAAGCAGTGAGAGGACTGTGATTAATATCTCCAGATATAATTGCTTTAGCTCAGACACAAAATCAACTTTCTGAGAGGTTTTAAGAAAACAAGTGAGCAAGCAAATTAATTCCCTTTTGCCTTTGCAGACACCCCCTTTCTGCCCTTTCTTTTCTCAACTCACTTCTTCTCTGGTTGTCCTGGTTGGATCTACAGGACTCCCCATGTTCCCTCAGAGCTCCAGTGCTCCTACAGACTTATAAAAACTCTTTCCTTAGGGTACCACCTGAGTTGTACTTTTCTCCCTCTTTTCTAGTGGAAACCATGTCATTTGTGGATGTAGCCTTTCTTTCGATGTTTAAATCGAACCCAGCTTGTGCAACATACTTAACTAAATTAGGGAATGGTGGAAATCACTTGCTCACCTTGTCCTTAAAGCTCAAAGCCAGGAAATAAGAAAGCTGCACTGCTCTTTTTTTCATCCAGGGCTGAAATAAGAATTTGTTCCTTCAGATTTTTCACAGGGAAAGAGTTTGGTCTAGCAAGAAATCAGCTCAGTTGGGGGTATGAAAGAGACCCAGTTTAGGTTCCTGCTGTGAATCATGCAATGGATATCACCTGGCTTTCCTTATCCGAAAAGGTTTCTGGTCCTTCCAAGTTTTGAGCAGCAATTTCCATTTGAGAACATTTACTCTTGAACCTGACACACATCTGCAGAGAAATTTCAGTTTAATACATCTCTCAATAAATAGAATTAATTACAGGCTGACCTGTTTGATGATTGAGGCTGTGCTGTGAAATGTTGGACCCAGGAACTTTGCTTTTCCTTCAGACTTGTTACACAAGGACCACTGAATGGATTTCACCTGCAAGAACTTCCCTCTCCCCATGCAAAGATCTTCTCCCCATGCAAGGGCCACCCTGTCCCCATGCCTTTGCAGACACCCCCTTTTTGCCCTTTCTTTTCTCAACTCCCTATTTCTCTGGTTGTCCTGATTGGATCTACAGCGCTCCCCATGTTCCCTCAGAGCCCCAGTGCTGCTACAGACTTACAAAAACTATTTTGCTGGATTGCCCTGTCCCATGGGAAGCACTTAAGCATTGAGAGGATAAATATGGGATTCAATTCCCATCAGACATCCTGGTATCAACCTGGTGCTGCTGTGGAGCTGTTCTGGTTTGCTCAGACCCCCTTCTCAGGACTTTGCCCAGCTTTCCTTGTCAATTAAGCTAATGCACTGCATTTTGTAGGATTTCCAGTGAGTGACTATCCACGGAGTCTCCATAACCTGATTGCTTCAGGGAATATTCCCTGTGTTGCTTTTGATGGAGGGTTGGTGTTTTTGGTTCATGGTCAAGACCTGTTTCTTGGGAATTTGGAGTGCCCCTGGCTCAGACCACTGGGATGGGAAGGTGCTGTGAGATGGGGCTCCAAGGGGAGCTATTCCTGTATTTTTTATTCTTGAGGAGACAGCACATGACTGCCTGACGGTCTCTCCCGCTTGGCTCTGAGCTGGCTGTGGGGAGGCTGAGGCTCTGTGCCTGCTGCCAGGGAGTGCAGGGTGCAGGGGAACGGAGGCTGGTGGAGCGAGCTGGGTCCATATGTCCGTAGGCATCCTGGAGACTGGTGCAATATGGATCGGCTCAGGGTTTGATGAATGTTGTCATTAGCGTTTGTGGCACTTACGGGCTCCCATTTATCCTGAGCTACAGTGATTTATGTCTGGAGCACATATCCAGGCACAAAGTACTGTAAAAACTGGGGTGGGTGGTGCTCTCTAAGAGCTTTAGCCTCTTCCCCTCTTCTCCTTCCCCACAAACCAATCCTGTTTAAAAATATGCTGGGGTGCCACTGTGAGAGGGATCCTTCCCTCCTCCCCATGGTTGTTCTCACTGCCCCAGCTGCACTGCCTGCAGCTCCTACATTGAGAAGACCCCTTATCCCTAAAAAATTGACTTTTAAAGGTTCCTGACATTTCTTCTTTTCTTCACACAGCCTAGAGTGCATTTTTAAAGCTGTCTGCTTATGCCAGGGTGGTGATGCAGGGCAGAGATTGCACCCAGCTGGTGTGGGAATGAGCTTGGAAACCTCACTGACACAGTGTGACAGTGGAAAATGCAGGAGAGGGAAAGAGGTGGAGGACAGGTTTGATTGGTTGGTAAAAACCCCCAGATTTCTGTCCTCCCTAGTCCAAATTAATTTTCAGTTGGGCTAAAGGAAAACTCAAAGCCAAGAGCTACATTACGACACCAGGAAAGCTGCCTTGCCTACTTTTGTTAGATATGAATAACTTTTTAAAGAGTCAAAATGACAAATGCCAGGCATTCAAACCTGAAGTTTTTATTGAACCCAAGTGAGGATTTTCCCCCTCTTTCTGTTCCATTTTAAGAAAAATAGACCATTTTTGTCCTGATTTGGATGGGGAAGCAGATCTCAATCTTTTACAGAATAGGAACTCAGCTTTCTGATGAGCTCTGCCTGAGTATGGACTCCCCAGTCAGCAGTTTAATGCCATTCTATTCATTTACACCCGTGTAAATCAGTAGTAATTGTCCTGAATCAATGTCACTGTGATTGACCAGATTTTCAGAAGAGCTGAGCTCCCAGCTAAGCCCCTGCCATACATGGCCAGATGTATTTATTTATTTCATTTAAAGAGCTCCGTGGGTACCTATCCCCTCTGAAATTGGGCACTGACTGACAATATTGAATGCTGATTGCAGCTTTTCAGAAAATGAGGGAGGGGAGGAAAAGCAATATTTGCAAAATGCTTTGAGAAAGAGTTGGATTTTGGTTTGGGTTTGTGTGGGTTTTTTGGTTTGGTTTTCTTTTCTTTTTTTTCTTTTTTTTTTTCTTTTTTTCTTTTTTTTTTTTTTACTTTTCCTTTTCAAAGAGTGCTGTGTTTTTCTCAGTTTATCTTCCATCCTTCTCCTTGCTTCCAAGATTTTGTGTGTACTTCCTGCTTTCTGTTCGTGAATATCTCTCCCTGCCTCTGCCTGGGAGATGCATTGCAGCACAAAATGTGCATGAGACACCCCAGAGAGTGAGGAGCTGCATAAAAAGGACTCCCCAAAGGCGATGTACTCCCCAAACCTCTGCTGGGGTAACAGCTGTCCTCCTTGGCTGTGAGACTTCCTCTGTAGCCAAAGGTTCAAGCAAGTCTCGGGGCGCATTTTAAAGATTTTGAGTTTGTTTTCCTCAAGAGTAGCCCTGTGCCAGCAGTGAGGGTTGGGGATGGACTCTGGAAAGGACAGGGTCCATCTGGGTGACATTTAAACAACCTGGTCTAGTGGAAGGTGTCCCTACCCATGGCAGGGGGTTGGACTGGATGATCTTGAAGGTCCCTTCCAACCCAAACCATTGCAGCACTCTGTGGTTCTGTGTGCTTTGCCAGACATTCCATGGTTGGATTCCCCTCTGCAGCTCTGCCACTATCCCTAAACGTCGCCCTTGAAGCATTTTCCAGCCACAGTAGGAAGAGGAAAATGAGCGCACTGGGGCAGCCACCAAAGGGAGATTGGGGCACTCTGTGTGGGGCTCCTCTGGCTCTGCCTGAAACCAGAACCCACCAGTTTGTCCTCCTGTACACACTTCAATCTTTGAGGCGGCCTTGCTGCCACCTCCCTTGCCTGTGGTGTGGCGTTCCCACGCTGGCTGCACGAATTCACATCTTGCATGCACAGAAGGGCTGCAGGGCTGATGGTCTGCCCCGGATGAGGAGTTTATTAACTGCTTCTCCTCTAACCTCTCTGCTGTTTCCCTGCTCTCCCTTTTGCTTTGGCTGCTGAATGGATGGCGAACACCTCGGGGATCCAGGGTGTGTGGGTGAGGACGTGCCAGAGCCGGCAGGGGGACGGGGCGGAGGGCAGCATCCTGGGGGAAGGAGGAGCTGTGTGTGTGTTGAACCACATGTTCTCATTTGGATCCGCATGGAATATGAAAGGCAAGCAGAAACCCAATTAGTAACCTCTGAACTAGCCCTGTGTTATCTCTCGGAACACGCTGCCATCTGCCAGCTCCTCCGCCACCCCATGGCCCCCTCCCTCTGCCCAGCTAAATGAAACAGGTGATGGAGCTGGAGTCTGGGCTGGAGACACCACACAGGGGCCAATATTTAATAAAACAGAGCATAATCACCTCCCAGCCCCCAAAACATCCCCCAGGTCATGGTTGTTTACAGCTTCCTCTCCTCCCCTCAGCTGTCACCTTTTGCTAACTCCTCCTGCAGATTGACTCAGCTTGGGAAATCCTGGCTTTGCTGCCCCTGCAAGGGTTGAGAGCTTCTCAGAGCACTTATGAGATCTTTTGACTGCTGATAGCTGGGTTGACAGGGCTCAGCTCATGCCACAGGCTGCTGTGAGTGTTTTGCTGTCTGCTGTGGTCAGAGAAAGACGCCCCCAGCCAGAAAGAGGGAGATTTCCAGGGAGAATGCAGAAAAAAAACCCTTGCAGTTCTGGCATCTGAGGTTGCCAGATCTGGGCATTGCTGCAACGAAACCCAGCAGTGGGGACGGGCAGAGTTGGTCTCAGAGATGCTGTTGACTTGAACTGGCGAGGGAAGGCTGTTCCCTTGTGCTGACCTTGCTATTGGGTGGACGCTGTCCCTGGGATGTTTGCTGGGATCTGGGAATGGGTGGCCATGTGCAGGTTTGTCCTTGCTGCTGTGACACGGCAGAAAGGGAAGCAAATGGTAACAATATGATCTGGGTGCTGGGAATGGGTGGAGCTTCCCACCAGTCCCTGCCTGAGCTCTGAGTTTGCCCCTGTGTTCTGAGAGGCCCAGGGCATGGACAGAGGGATTGGTGGCACCCACAGCTCCTGTGCCACTGGGAGAAGGAAGGAGAAAAAGGAAAGGCATGGCTGCCTCCACCAAGCTGCCTGGTGGGACAGTGAGAGGGACAGTCCTCCCAACTTGTTCCTCTCTACAAATGGCCAAGATTTGGCTGTGCCACCTTCCCCCCCCACAGCAGCCTGGATAATTGTGTGTTTACAGCAAAATTGACAGATAGGAGTTTCAGTGTTTCATGGAGGCAGATGGCATCAGAGGAGGGTGGGAAAAGTCTGGCAAGGAAATGCCAAGCGGCTCTCCTCGTGCCAAAGCTGCAGCATATGCCTGCCTTATGCAAAGCAGCCCTGTTTTCCTCCAGAAAAGTTCAGGGAGGTAGAGCTGTGAATCAATAACCTGGGTCTCCTGTCAAATGCTGCATGTGCCCATGGTCTCTGTCTTTCCCAGCTAGAGAGAAGTGTCTGTGAACATGGGAAGGGGGAAGGAATTTAAAAATTGGCCCCTGGCTCCAGCTGTGTGTGGGCCCAGGTGGAGCTGAAATGATGTTGACACCTCGGTAGTTTTGGGATAGGTAATGACTATCCTTCAACCCTTTTTTCCCTCCTCCTCCCTTTTTCTCATGACTCCAGCTATGGAGCAAGGACCTGGATTACCCTGAGGTGTGGGTTTCTCTAGGGCATGACAACGGGTGAATAGAAAAGAGGAGGAGCTATGTCTGAACACAGCTGCAGAGCACTGAGGTTTGACTGCTGAAAGGAGACAAAGCAGGTTCACGGTGGATGTGCTTTGGGGTCACACTCACACCAATACCTGCTGCCCTCACACTCCCACTGCAGGGCTGGGGCTGTGTCAGGAGCCCAGGAACACGTCACATTTGTCACTGTAGCTCTACTCAATTCATTGACCTATAGATTTTCCCATTTATTCTGCTAGTGACCACCACCCTCCCCTCTCCTTGCTCCTGGAAATCTCTGAGTCCTCTGGAACAGGCGCAGCTATAATTTTCCAGTTTATATCATGCCTGAGCTCATGTGAGGGCTATCAGCTGGAGCATCCACCTCTAGGCCATGGTGGGGGCTAAGCATCAGGCAAAGAACAATTTGTGCAAAGCACCCTTTAAATTCAAAATACTGGGCTCTCCTTGCCACCAAAGAGGTTGTAGAGAAACTTAGAAGCTTTACTGGGGCACAGGCATCAGGATCAGTGTCTCAAAAACCACAAAGGGAGATTTATTAGCCAGGAATGACCAGGACTGTGTTTTAAGCCTCCTCTGAAAGCAGTTTTCTCCACTGAGGCTGCCAGCACAGTGTACAGCTTGTTGGGAGAATACAGGTTTTCAGGATCTTTCCAGGTTTTCAATATCTTCTTCAGAGCCCCTAATATTATGTTGTCAACAAGAAGGCTGGTAAGTGAGGAGAACTCCACGTTTGTGAGAAGGAGTAGTAGATTTGGGAATTATCAGGCTGCTCAAACACAAGATAAATCACTGGAGGAGGTGGGTATTTCTCTATTAGGGACAAATCACACACCCCAGCAGTGGTGGCTGTGTGCAGGGGGAATGTTGGGGGGATGCAGTGCCAGGGCTCATAGCCTGATCATGCAGGGAAAGAAGCACAATGTGCTGGGCCCCCTTAGCTCCCACAAATTCAAGGCAGGGATGGTGTTTCTACATCTCATGGAAGTTTTTCAATCCAATCACCAACAGTTTAAGCTCACTACTGAATCCTTCAATGGGGATTTAAAGGAAATCTGTTGCAGAACAAAATCTGAGGTGAATTAAGTGATAGCTGCCAAGGAAGAGGAGCCAACAGTCAGGGGAATTGAGAAGCTGTCTCCCCTTGGGGCCGTTCTCTTTGCTGGGCTGAAGGCCCGGGGTTTATTACCCTGCTTGCAGGGTGCAGCTGAATTCCTGCATCCCATCGAGATGGCAGGGATTTGAAAGAGAGCAAAAAACAACATGAACATGCCCCTTTCCCTCCCAAGAATAATTAACCGCAGTAAATGAGTGGCCAGAGCTGATGCATCACATTCAGTGAGGGGCTGAGAGCCCATTTCTTACAGACCTGGGCCACCTGTAATGCAGAGTGAACAAAATTCCTGGATTACCCCATGGCACTGGCAGCTCAGCAAAGCTCTGGAGGAGGGAGGGAGCAGAGAGGATGATGCTGCAGGGTTGCTCTGCCTTTCTTTCCCACTCACCCATTTTTATTTGGTGGAGTTCACATAGGGATCCTTGTCCTTGGGCAGGTGGGCGGTTGGGATGAGTGTTCTTGGATGCTGAAAACATCCAGGTTTTTATATCTGAATAGTCGATACCTACATATGTATGGAAAAGCAAACTCTTCACCAGTTCTTCTGAAAAAGCAGTACCAAGATACAGCAGAAAAACACAACCTCCAGTGCGAAACTCACAGTTACAGCAGCAGATTTTGGAGCATCCAGGTTTGGATCAGAAAATCCCAGATTGTGTGAAGTGGTAAGAAAGTGAAATAAGGTAATCCCTTGGGAGCAGCCAAGTGTCCCTGTCCTTTCCTGACCTGGGGAGGCAGGGTTTGCAAAGCAATGATAGGCTGAACCTTTTCCAAGCCTCTAGATGTAATAATGGGATTTTAACCAAGTGAGAGCATCAAGATGCTCTGCAGAGGAAAGCAAAGTTCAGCCCATTCCTGCAGAGCCCTCTGGTGCAGGATGGGATGGAGGGGGAATATGACACCACAGACAGCCCAGGAAACAGGGGATGATGTATCAAATATTCCATTATGGCTTTCCAAAGACAATCCCAGACAAAGGGATGAGGTCCCTCCGAGGGACACGGACCCTGCAGCTTTACCACTGCTGGGGTTCCTGCTGTACAGCGAGTTCCCTGAGGCATTCCAGCTGCCCTCAGGCACTAATCACAGCTTCTGAGGCTTGCGGCTGCTTCACAGGGCAGAGGAGCTGCGTTTGCTCTGCGCAGAACAAGCTGGGGCCCTGAAGAGCAAGGGAAGTGCAGGCGGGGGATGAAGGAGAGCAGGACACTCCTTAGATCATGCTTGACTTCTAAAGCCAGAGTCATGCTTGATGGAACTGCCACAGACAGTGCTCAGGAACACTGACTGATAGCTGTTTCTTTGTGGTCAGGAGAGAAATATTCCCTGGCCCAGGCCTCCCTGGATGCTTTTGTCTTTGTTTACAGCGGTTCTAGTGTGGTCTCGTGCTGGGCCTCCTGGGAAGGGTGACCAGAACCAGTGATTCTTGTTCACATTCCTGATCAGGACAGCAGCAATCCTGACTTTGTTGGGAGTGCCATGTGTGTCCCACACTGGAGTAGCATGGGTGGGAGGCACAGGAAGCCCCAGTGCAGTGGGGACCAGGACATGTCCCAAGTACCTCCAGCCAGCTCCTGGCTCCCAAGCCCTGGTTCTGCACAGCCCCAGCCACGGATCTGTCAGGCTGATCTGCTGCAGTCCCTTCTGCTCTCTGGCCTTTCATCTCTGCCTTTCCCCCCACACCATTTATTCTCCTCTTATTGTCCTTATCTAGTCATGCCCTATTACCTGCCTTTATCTGAAAAAGCATCTCATCTCTGACAGCACCTGGATTTAGCTGGATGTGGACAGAACACCTCAGGTCTAGTTTTTGTATTTTTAATTTCCTTTTTCTGTGTGCGAGACTTTAAACTGCCTGTTGGCTCTTGGGATCCCTCTTGCTCCTTTTTTAGCTTGTGCAGGGATGCTTTCTCAGCTCCTATCTTGCAGGAAGAGGGTCCTGTGTGGGGGATGAAGGACCAGGATTATGGATTGGTCACTCTCCCTGTCTGTCTGTCTGAATAAATCCCTTGAGTCCAGACAAGGTAACCAAGGGGTTCAGAGCCTAGCTAAGCACGTTCTTTCTGAAGAAGGAGGTGGAGAGGAACAGGGAGTGAATCTTTCCCTGTGCTTTCTGAAACCAGGATGCCATCCCTGTGACCTTGGAGAATTATCTGGCATTTCTCTCTCAGGCTGTCAGTGCTCTGGGAACAGGAACAGTCTCTCGTTACGTGGTACATATAAATATATCATTTAGCACAGTGGTGGGCGTCTTTCCTGCTATTATAGTAACAACCCGTCTGCTCCCCTCCCATCTCCTGAGATGAGAGAAGTGCTTCTCTGTCTCTGGATATGAATAGCAGGATGGGGTTTGCTGCTGGATTTTGAGCTGAGAAAGGACTCGGGATTTTCCTTTTTCCCTTATCCTTTAAAAATGAATTTAGCACTGGTTCCTGTGGATGGCTGAGCCCGGTGAGTGGTGGTTGATCTGTACCTGTGTCTTGGTTTGAAAGA
>VYZQ01008343.1:0-25705 GCA_013400655.1 Mystacornis crossleyi
GATTAAGTCTGAATTTCAATCACGGACAGGAATGATTCGTCTGTGGTTTTCAAAGCGGTGCCATTAAAATTCCATCACCGTTTTTCCTTGTGTTTCATGAGCAAGACAACCAGGATACCAAACTAGAGGAACTCTGTCTGGTGCCTCATCCTCTGCGCATTTCTTCTTACCCTGACCCTCTGCTACTGAATTCTTTTGTGCCGAGATGGCACTGCAGTTTTAAGTGTCTGAAAACTTCTTCCAAAGGAAGAGCAGGTTCAGCTTGGGAACAACATCTTTTAAAATCTTCTCTTTGGACTGTTGTCTGCTGCTTTTCTGAGTTATTCAGTAAGTTGCAACATAAAGACACAAAGAGAGATGTACTGTTATTATTGGTGGTTGTTGTTCCTAAGTCTTTATTGATTTTTATGAAAGAAATAATAACAATGTGCATGAGGTATCCAGCTAACAAAAGAAGTCCTGCAGTACTCATCTCGAATTAAATATAGAGAAGCAGAATCCAGCCGGGATATTGACAGACAAATACAAAGCTTTGTGTTTCAGGGTAGTTCTGGAGTGAAAGCGGGACTTTGCCTTGCCACAGCCCACCTTGATGAGGAGACAGCCAGCATTGTTCTTCTTTTCAGCTCCTCAACAAACGTGTCCAAAACATCTCCTGAGGCAAGAAAGAAGGATGTTATCAGTAGGAGGGAGCTACTCCCTGAGACTCGACTTTGGGCTGATCTGTGATACCTGGGGGAAACTGGGATGCCCCCAGGGCAGCAGGACTGGGATGTGAGCCGGTAGCCTTGCAGTGCCTCAAGGTAACTCGGTCAAACTGCTGTGCTTGAGCTCACAGATCGGTTTCTGTAGAGGGCTTCTTCTTTGCCCGAGTTTCTGGTGTACATCAAAGCCAGGCGGGAGGGGGCTTGGAGAAACCTGGGATAGTAGAAGGTGTTCCGCCTATAGTAGGGGGTTGGATATAGATGATCTTAAAGGTCCTTTCCAACCCAAACTCTGTGATTCTGTGATGAGCTCAGAGCATACTTTCAGCAATGAGAAGGTCGTGAGGAGGGAAAGCAAAGAGAAAATCTGTTCCTCGTAGTTGGTCTGACTTTCTTCCTGCTGGATTAGCTTGCCAATTCTAAGTCAAGGGTTGACGCATCCCAAGCAGGGAAGGGTGCGAGGGACCAGCTCTGACGCTGCTGCTGGTCTGAACTCCATCCTCTTTATCCAGCCGTAACAGAGGGCTTGGAAAAACTCTCCTTTTTTTCTCTTCTTCCCTTCCTTCTGCATGGTCTCACACGTGTCAAGACGTAACTTACCTGAGAGAGGTGGTGTTGCTGCTGTTACACCTGAGAACAGGAGCCACCAGATACCATATGAAAAAGTGTCACAGCCTTTGTTGACATATTCTCACTCCAAAAATACTCTGATAAGTTCCACAAGGCTCAGGTATTGTCAGAATTTGTCTCTCCCTTGACTTTACAAGGAATTCCTGAGCACAGTATTGAATCACAACCATATTGAATCACAACCGTATCTCTGCTCTTAAATCATTTCCTCTAGCAAAACATCATCCCATAGAGGAAGTCCTTTGAGCGAAGACAAAAGTGAGAGTGTGTATTGTTTTGAAAAGATCCCTCTGTGTGCCAGAATCAGTGTGAGAGAGAATGGAAGTGTGAGTGCCTCTGGCAATGCCTTGGAAGGGCTGTTTGTCATCTCGGCATGAGAAGGAGCTGAGCAAACACAAATATTAAACTCATAGTTTTGGCACTTGGTGAATTTTGATTGTCAGCTCGTGGTGCCTGAGGCAGCAAACAGGAATGAGATGCATTATCCTTAAGCTTTGTATTCATGACTGAATTGATGCTCCTTTTCTATTTATTTATAATGTGTGACTCTGGGTATTGCTATTTATCTGTTGTGTGAGGGAGAGATGCTAATGAGGAACCAGCCGAGGCTGCCGAGTCAGGAGGTAAAACAGCAAAACCAATGGGGTTTGGTCCTCAGGATACCTAAATCTACACCAAGTTAATGATGTGGCAATTTTCTGCTGAAATATGACTGGAGAGAGGGCCAAGGATGTGCAGGATGAGTGGAACAGACTCTCACTTTCCAGATCTCTGTGGTTCAGTGTCAGAGTCCTTCATCGTACCGAGATGTGGGGCAAAAAAAAGAAAGCTGAGGACTGGTTGATCACCAGAAGGTCAAGGCTAATTCTGAGGCTTTGTCACAGGTGTGGGATGGAAACATGTCTTCTGCCTCCAGCTGTGCCCCAAATTGGTGCTGCCAGACTTGACTTGGAAGAGCTGGAATGGTATTTTTTGGTGTTTGTTTTTTTGTTTTGTTTTGTTTTTCTTGGACAGACACTGAGGAAGATAAACAAGATTGTCAACCCATGACCCTTCTGAAAAGACGGGACCACCTTTTGAGCTCCGCTGTTGGTTGAGAGGCACTTTGTGGAGACTGTACCAATTATGTGGGATTTCTCAGAGTGTGGGAGCTGTTATTTTCTTGAGTGAGCAAGGAAGAGGCTGAGAGGTATGAGAGGTGGTAGACAGCTTTGCAAGGGAACTGCAGTTAACCTGGACTTAAATTGAACTCCTTGGGAACATGGGGAGCCCAAGACAAGTTCTGTGTATTGCAGCACATGGGGAGAAGCACTTCCCAGCTCACTGCATGTGGCTTCACAGAGGGAGCTTGTCCAGCACCATGTTTGTTCATCTCCCTGGGTCATGCTTAGGGGAAAATGCAAGAACCAAGCTCCTTCCTATTAGGAGATTCAAGAAAATTCCCATGTTGTGCTCCTTACTCAAACCTGGTTTAAAAAATGAGTTGGATGACAAAGAGAAAAAGGACAAGAGGTTCTCTCTCTTTTTCTCTTATCTGCTGTCTTTGAGGGTGATTCACTCTTCCCAAATTCCTGGCAATTTCTTTCAGTGACCAGCAGCTCTATCTTGTGTTTCTGACTCATAAACCAGTGGAAGCTTCTTGGGCTGAATTCAGACTAAGAAAAATGTAAGCATTGGGTTTGATCCTGCATGAAGTTGTTTTGTAGAGGGCAAGGGGTAAACCAAGAGGGAAAAAGCAGAAGATGTAGTGAGAAAGAGGTAAAGATGGAGGAACAAGAGGTACAACCCCCAAAAGAAAACCTGTATGTGGATTTTGAGCAAGAGAGGAAAAAAAACCCCACCTTTTCTGAGGCCAAACAAATGAGCAAAATAATGACTGATGCAAAACTCTGAGCTGTGGTTGGTTTCCTACTGTGGCAGCAATATTAGTAATAAAGTCAATACCAATACTTAGCTAGGCCTAATAACTGCACAGATCAGATGGGATTAGATGGATATTACTTATCCTAATAACCTGCTATTGTTGCTGTTGCACTCTAGGTAGGAATAGGTATCATGTCTTAATTAAAGCGGGGGCTTCAGCATTTTGATTCACTTGTAGTCATAACTGGAAATGGCTGGTCCATACCCCAGCAATTAAACCTGTCCTGAAAGCTCTTACAAATGAAAATAAAGACAGATTCCATGGAGAATCATCTGCCTGACAACCTTAGTGCTATGGCACGTGTGACAACCCAGTGCAAGGCACTGAGAATCAATGTAATTAAGACCAGGCTTGCCCTGAGCTTTGGACCACTAAAACCCTCCCAAAAGGTTTTTTTTTCAGCGACTTTTGGAGGTTCTGACATCAGGTTCCAAGGCTCCATTTCATGTTGGAACACCACCAAAGCCCTCCAGAGATTTGTTGAAGAAGCCTGTGTTGAAATGTCTGCTTCCAGGTGAGGCAGATCAGGCTGGGGGTCACCATCTCTCCCAGCTCAGGGTGACCACTGTGCCCCACGTCTCATCTTGGAAATCTTCCTGGCGCAAACTCGTGGCCTCAATCAATGCTCTTCCACGAGGAATGCCAGCTTAGAGAAAACAGCATATTTAAAAGCAAAAGGCACGCTGGGGTTTATTGAATTTGTTCCATACAGTTTTAGATTCAATCACCCAGAAACTGTCTCCCTTCAGGCAACAGTATCTTTTACTAATGAGTGTATGGAATAGTCGGGCTTGTACTTCACAAGTTCTTTGCTCTGACTCTGCACCTGGTGTGTATTGGGGCTCCTCCCTCCTTTTTTGGGTCTATTTGGGCTGCTTTTTGTCAATGAAATCATCAGCAAAGGGAGGGGAAGGAAAAAACAAGGGGCAAGGTCACTTTAGGTCTGAAATGAGAAAGATGTTCACCTCAAATCTGGGCCCTCAAATCTGAGCTGGGTAAAGGGAATTTGGGTTGCTCTCCTGCTCGCTGAGTGGCACCTGGGATCTGCTGGGTGTCCCAGACACTTTGGAATTAACTCCAGCCTTGGGACAACTTTGCCACTGCTCCACAATATGCAGGCTCTAAAAATCTCTGCATGGGCATCCCCCTCTGCCCTCACTTCAGTGCCTGGGATGTCCCTGCCGAGCAGGGAGACAGGGACCCCACAGCATCATCCCCACTGCATTGCTGCTGCCTCATTTCAGCTGGCCTGGAACTGCTTTCAGCTTAAAAATAGAAAGACAGATTGTCCACTTCAGCTGTAATTACCAGCTGAAAAGAACTGTTGGGGAACAGGAGGGCTGGAGGATGTAGAAGGGAGAACAGAGAAGGAAAAGAGGAAAGGGAGAAAGCAACGAAGAAAGGCATTGCGGGGTGCTATTGTATCCAGCATCCAGGGCCTGTGGTCCCTGTGAGAGATCCCACACCAGGGAGGCCGGACCTGTGACTTCCTTGGGGTGCAGAAGAAGGGCTTCTGTCATGAATTATTCATCTGCCCCAAATTATTCATCCACCCCATTCCTGCCTTTACCAGCAAGCATGGCTGGCTAGGACTGCCTACCCTTGCCTTGGGGCCAAGGCAGGCTCTTTTTCAGGCAGCATGGAGCTCTGTGGTGTCCTTGGCTGGTCTTGTATCAGCCCTGGCCTGTGGAAATGCACAGAAGAGGAAGAGGGTATTTCCTATTGTCAGGAACCAGGACTGAAATACTCAGGACTGCTGGATCCATGAGAAATTTTTTGGGGGGGGGATGTCTTTTGCCACCCTCCCCATCCCATATGTGTCCTGATCAGTCATGTCCCCATTTTTCTGCAGTCGTTAATATCAACCTCCCCACCAGCCAGGTCTTATTTGTAGAGCTGTGGTCTGGATTCTATTTATTTCTTTGTTTTTAAGTGTATCTGCCTCACTGCTTGCAGGAGCTGATGATCTTTGAATGGGCTGAGGAGAAGGGAAGCACAATTCCAGTGCTCCCAGCTGTGCTTCCGGCCCCATCCCTTCCCCTTGCTCCAGCACCGGTGAGTGAGGAGGGATCCTGGGTGTCAGAGCTGGTGGGTGATGAATTACCTGGGAAAACTGGAGCAGTTCAAGTGACTTTCCCAGAGTCACTGACACTTCTTGACACTGCAGCAAGGGGCCAGGAGCAGGGTCCTGGGGTAATCAAGAGATCGGCGAAGAGAAGGCAGTGATAATGTGGCAGGCAATTTTTGGGGTTGCAAAATGCCCCCACTCTTGTAGATCTCTGTGAGCTAGGAATGCACCCTGGGGACAATCCCCTTTCCACCCTCTGGCTTCCCACCTCCTCCAGCACCCAGGAAGGCTGGAGAGCCCATGCACAAGCTGCTGGGATCGCAGGGGAGCACTGGCCAGAGTGGCAGATGGAGAGCACAGCACACCCCAAGCCTAAAGCTCTGGCTATGCCTGTGCTCTCTTCTAAATTCCAGCAGTGTCCTGTCATTGTCAGCTAATGCCCTCTTATGGGTCCATTAAACAGCTCTGTCTTTACGTTGGCTCCTAATTCCCCCCTCCCCTCCTCATAATCAGGCAGCATTACCTGCTCCAGAAGATACGATTACACTCCTTAAATCTGTCTAAATAACAGCGCTGAGCCAGCAGCAGAGACACACTCCCTTCCTTGGCCAAGCCAGACCCCTGGATGCCGGTCTGAGGGTGAGGGAAGATCCGCCTCTGGCACCCGGCATTCCCTGCAGAAGCGTGGGTGTTCCCGAGGGCACCTGCCTGTAATTAGAGCAGATTTACAGCAAATAGTTCCTCCATCACTGTAGAGCAGAGGGATCTTTGCTTCCTCTCCACCTAAAGCGAGTCTTGCCAACCTGCTCTTGACCACAGGCTTTGCTGCTCTTCCAAACCCTCCAGCCCAAATCTTTGCTCACTGCCTGGGCAAAATCTTCCATGAAACCCAGCAGGAAAGATACCCATCCCTGACCCCTGCTTGCCTCTCCATGGAAGCATCTCTTCAAACACCAGAGGAACAGGAACTGGAGTGACTCAAGACTCGTTTTTGCTTACTACTTCGTTGGCTTTCCCTGGAGTTTGGGGAAATCTTTAGTAGTGCTGACTATTGATAATCTGTCACTGGGAATTTGCTCAGCACTTCATGGCACCAGTGCTAAAAATACAATGTCCTGCTCGCTGGAGTGCCGGGAAACATTGAGGGAAAGCAAATTTGGGGAAGTGGTAAGGTCATGGAGAGATGTGGCGTTCCCACGGGCACAGCCAACGAGAAGGCTACCGGGGACAGGACCAAGCAAGGCTTGTGGGGGACTTGGAGGAGTAAAAGGAGAGAAACATGGATCTGTTGGAAGCTCGCTGCCTGTGCTGAAGGAGCATCTTGATTTTGGGGTCCACCACATGACTTTGAGACACGTCATTTGCTTTTCTCTGCTCCCCTTTCCTTGAAGATGGGGAAAACAGGGCTCTGGGGGCTCTTTGAGATCCATGGGTAGAACCACAGTGAGGCTAACTTTTATTATCTGAAGGAAGACTAAAGGGAGACAGATGCAAGGAGCCCCAGACCTGAGAGAGATGCAGAAGTGTGTGCACAGCTCCGTGTCCTCAGGCAGATGGGTGTTTGTAGCAGAAGGCAAGGACAGAAATAGCCTTTAAGACAACATGGCCCTTGCTGCAAACTTAAAGTGCATTTAACTCTCTGGTTTAGTGTCAGTTTTGTTCCTAATGACCTCTGATATGGCGGGCAGGCCTTCATCTTCTCCTGTTCATGCTGGGCTGCACACTCCAAGGTTTGTTTTTCCCCCTTCCCGTGTTGCTCCATGATAATGTCACGCTGAGCTGCTAAAGCCAGCTGCAATTTTGACAGATGATGTACCAGTTGCCTCCGCTTCAGATTTGACATTTCCATGAGCACTAAACATACATGCTTACAAATTTTAAAAAGGAAAAGAAACCCCACCACCACCACTCTCTCCTGGTTTAGTTGGGGTTTTTTTGTGTGTGTGTCGTTTTGAACTTGTTGAAAAGTGCTGGATGAATGGATCTTGAAATTGAAACCTTTTATATAAGGGTGATGGAAGACACTGTGTGGTGGTCCTCACTCTGGTGGCAGTGCCATCCATGGCACCTTCATGCCGTGACTTTCCCCCCATCATTCATCCCATTAGGCTGTCTCCCATTACTCCATGGCTATGGATTTAGCACACAAAGCTCTAAATATTTCAGGGCTGTGCTGCAAGACACAGCAGCTTCTTCCTCCTTTGCAGCCAAGGCAGTGGAACACAATGGTTTAGGAAAGCTGATCCTCTGGAAGATGGGACGGAGGGCTAACCCCAGAAGGGAGCCTGTACTTGAAGCCTGGTCTCCTGGCCGAGAAAGAACAGGGGAAAAAGGTGGGAAGAACTTTAAAACCATCGGCTGATATTCTTTGAGCTTTCACGCTTTCAGCAGAAGCCAAGGGGAATTTTTCCTTCTCTATGGATGGAAGCAGGATCAGGCTATTTATCTTTGATGAAATGCCAAGAAATGGTTGATTGTGTTTAGAAGCAGCAAAAAAGATGTAATAAATAGTGCTTCCTGCTCTGAGAAATGAGTGAGGAGCCCAGATCTGATAACTGCCTGCTAACGTCCTTTCTTTTGTGCTGTGAGTGATAGGACTCCAGCACCCACAGAGGATCTTGGGCTGGAGAACACACCGAGGTCTGACACTTCTGCCAGCTAAAGAGCTGACTAAACTTCTCTTGGGATGTTATAAAAGGGGGAGTGTGGGCTGTCGAGGTCCCATTTCTACAGTGTAGCTCTGGATAACGCAGAGGAGGATGCTGTGGGTCAGTTATTGCACAGAAGAAAGGCAGCCCCAGTTCTGGGGCTCACCTAACTTTGGAAAGTCAGCTGATGAAAACCACCTTCAAACTCCAGCCAGGACAGAGAAGAGCTCCAGGCTGCTATTCCTTGTGGGAAAACACAGTGAAGAGAAGGAAGTGAGGGTTTGCTGTGGAATCAAGGGCAACTGAAAGAAGAAGGAGAAGGTCCTTAATACCTGTAAAGAGAATCCATCTGAATTCATAGTCAGCACCACCCCAGTTCCTGTCTGTGTGCTGCTCCTGTTGCTGTTGGAGCTGAAGCACTGTGAGATTTAAAGAGGCTGGTGAAGACCTCGTGTTGAGCTGCTTGATACCACCTCAGCGACTGAACAACACCACTGCCTTCCCCTGAATATTTTGCATTGAAAATTGGAAGTGCCACATCAATCCAAAATCCCATTATTGGCTTTTTTATTATTTTTTTTTTTGTAATGGAGTCAGGGGAGCAGCTCACCCTGCCCATTTTCCAGCATCCTGGTTTTCCCTGTGTTAGCCATCCACTTTTGCCTGCACGGGAAACACCAACCCGTGGGATTGCACAGGCAATCAAGTAATACCCTTCACTAATCACAGAAATTAATGCTGGCTCAGGCATCAAAGAGGAACAAAGCCAAATGATTTGATTTTTCTTGCCCCAGCAGTGGCATTCGCCTCCACCTCTTGGACCGTTGGCGGCTGGGCATCACCTCCACATCCCTTTCCTTGCCTGGAATGTTGCCCTGAAATGAAGCCCTGGAGATGCCAGGGAAAGGGTTGGAGGTACCAGCCCCACCCCAAGCAAAGGGCATGGGGAAGTTACAGCTGCTCAGGTGACACCTTGTTTTTCAGAGTGCCAGTGATCCAGGGGAAACACGTTTTTTTGGGAGATTTGAACAGAAGTGGCAACAGATGCGCTGTGTAATAAAAACATGAAAACCACTATTATGCTTTCAGGAAGGGAACAGAGAGGAGAAAAACTGCAGGCACCAGAGATAAAGCCAGGCAGAATTATGTAAAGGCAATATTTAGTAGTTCACCAGTCGCGTTTCCAAGGTATGTTACCCCTAGAGCTGAATCAAATACTGATCTTTTTTGTTTGTTTGTTAAAAAAAAAAAAAAAGGCACAAACCCAAGCATCTCCCACCACTAAAAATTTAAATGTTGCCTGCTGCCCATCCTATTTCTCACACCTGAATGAGTGCATCCCCCTGCTTTTAGGCAGCCTGGGTCAGTTCTTGTTTAGCAGCCCCTGGCAGCCCCTTCCCAATGGCTCTGCCCAGGGGTCGGTCCCCCCACTGCTTCCTGGGGCTGTGCTGAGATCCCCTCAGTGGAAATTGGGAAAGTTTTTTGGAGCCTTTTAATCAAGAGTGTGTTTTACCATTCGCACCCTGAATTTTTTACTAGCATAACTGCAGATCTAGAGAAACTCATGCAACTGAGATAGGATGGGAAGATGCAGGAGGTAAAGGGCAGTTCTGGAAGCTTCTTATACCAACTTCACCTCTAAAAGCTGTAACGGGGCCTTTTGACACTGCATTAATACCACAAATAAAAATAACCATCTCTGAGTGGTCTAGCTCTTGTGAGGAGGTATCAGCTTTGATAATTTTTAAATTTGTGTAAGGCAGCTTGGAATTACCTCCAAAGGGTTCTCTATAAAGCCAGATTGTACTGCATTTAATACATATGCTTTTAGCCCTTTCTTTCCTGATTTTCTTGGGCTTAGATTGATAGTTCTGTAGAAGACTTTATTTTTTTTTTCTCTTTTTAAGTGCCTGTGCTGGCTCAAAAGTGACTCAGTACTTAATCAATACTGCTGGTGGCTGTTGGTGCAGCTACTGATGGGAAGCTGGAGGAGAATTATTCTGGTGAAAGCCTCTGAGAAAAATCAGTCAGAGAAGGTTGATGACTTTGCTTGGCTTAAATCTTCAGTGTTTTCAGAAATGGGGAGGGGAAACAGCCAGAAAACAGGTTTCGGAGAAGGCCAGAGGTATCTAAATACTCAGTGGAAGGAGTTCATAGTGACAGAGCACATTCCCAGCAACCCCCTAATAAAGCATATTTCCAATGCCTCTGCACTTGGTAGTAGGGAAAAGCCTGTAAGGACATAAGAAAGGCTTTTCCGGTTCAGCTAAAGAGCACATCTGTACTTACCACAAAGATTTTCCCGACCTCCAACTGTTTTCCTCCTTGCATCCTTCAGTGAGCCCACACAAATCTCTTCTTCCCCAAGATGGAAAATGTGTAGAGCAATGCTGTTGAAATTTGCAGATAGGCACAAGGGTGGTGTAGGGGGAGTCAAAACATCTTTAAAGGATCAAATTTCCTTGTATCCTTTTATAGAATCACAGAATGGTTTGGGTTGGAAGGGACCTTACAGACCATCTCGTTCGATCCACTACCGGGGGCAGGGACACCTTCCACTATCCCAGGTTGCTCCAAGCCTCATCCAACCTGGCCTTGGACGCTTTCAGGGATGTGGCTTCTACCTTGGAAAGTGCTGCTGTCCGCTTCTCCAGCACAGCTTGGAAGGAGCAGAAGGATCCTCTCTGCCTTTCCCCTCTTGTCCTTGAGAATGGAGTATATTCCTGATGCTTGCAGGCTGTTAAACCACCCCCTCCACCATTATCAGATGCCGAGTGATGCAGGGAGCACTCACACTGCCTTCCACAGTCCCATGGGACATGGGAAAAGTGCTGCTCTCCCACTGGGACCGAAGCAGGGCATACCACGCTGCAGACCTTGTGCTGCTCTGCTCAAGGGATGCTCCGCTGTCAAAACCCTCCCCATGGACTTTCTGCTCCAGCAGAGCATCCTGACCTTGCAGCTCTGAAGGTACTTGAGAAAGGACCCACTTCACTCCTGTGGCTGGTTTTGGGCAGCCAAAGGGAGACGCAGCACCTCCATAGCACCTGGCAGACACGTCTACTTGGGAAGCCCAGCATCTCCCAATAAATGCTCTCTCCCCCAGCCTTGCTTTCCTTTCTTCGCATTCCAGTCCCGTGCCATAGATCCTGTGCTACACACTGTGTGTGCCATCCATCTTCCCAACTACGTGCTGTCACATCTTCCAGGAAGGGGCAGATTAAAAAAATTGGTCTGGACAGGGTTTCTTTGTTAAATGGAAACTGTTTTAGTGGAAAAACAGCAGGCTGTATTCCCCACCAAGCACTTACAGGTAATGTTTGTACATTTAAGGGGGGAGGAAAAGGTGTGGGGCCAAATTTTGGGGAACCCCAGGTTAAAGCCTTGGCAGCACATCACTGCACTGGCCTGTGAAAATGTGTCACCCCCGGGCTAAATCCAGCCCTGAGAAACCTGACAGCCCAGGTGAAACCAGCCAGAAGTGACTTCTCCCGTCCTCCTCAGGAGGGAAGATAAATGTCATCAGTCATCAGCCGTCACAGCTTATACAAGGCACATTTTTCTCTCCCTGCTGCTGAGCTGAAACCACTCTGGAGGGAGAAGGGAAAGCACGGGGAGGGTGAAGGGGAGCTGTGAATCCTAAACTTCTCCTGTCCCTTGGGTGGCTCTGTCAGTGATAATAGAAAAATGTGAGTAAAGCTGGGGGAACCAAGACTTGGGTAGCCACCCGAGGCAGCCAAAGCAGAGAGATAAATGGGTGTCTGGGTGCAAAAAAAACCCTCCGAAAGTTAGCCCATCTGTTCCCAAGCAAGTTGGCGAGGAAGCAGTGTACTGGAAAAGGTTAAAGTGAGGGGAGGGGATATGGAGCTGGGAAGGCCAACTTCTCACCCACCTTCCAGGTAGTTCAAAGCTAATGGTGAGTAACAATTCCTGCAAATAAGTTAATTGCAGTCCCCAAAGCCAAGGAAATAGTTTCAGGGCAGCAGGCAGTGCTGGGCTGAACAGCTGGGCAGGAGCAGGCAAGGGATGGGGATATTCATCCCAAGAGACAGGTGTGTTTCCTGGGAGCCAAATTCTGATTTGCGTGAGCTTCCCCTGCCCTGAGTTTCAGTGGGAGATAAAATTATGGGTCTCCTCTTCCCTGAAATCCTGGTTGTTGCTGCTCAGTGTCCCTTGGCAGGGCAAGAGAAGGTGATTTCTCTGCTCAATTCAGACATTTTCTTGGGGATACCTGGCGCAAAACATCTTCTATGTATTTAACAGTCTGAGGGGAGCCTTAGCCATGATCTTGTCCAATCCCTCCTGGAGCTCAGGCAACCTCTTGGCATCCATGACATCCTGTAGGAAGTGATCTCTCACTCCAGAGTCCTCTGTTCCATGGGAAGTGGTGGAGTCACCATCCCTGGAGGAATTAAAAAACTGTGTAGATGTGGCCCTTGAAGACATGGGTTGGTGCTGGATTTGGCAGTGCTGGGGTAATAGTTGGGCTTGATAAACTTGGAGGGCTTTCCCAACCTAAATTACTCAATCAAGAATCACTTATCCCATCCCAACAGCATCCCCAAGCCATGGGCTCTGCCAAAACACCTCCATGTGGGCAAGGCCCATCCTGGTATTTCTGCCCTCAATTCACCCGAGGAGAAAAGGACAAATCCTGCTGAATCCAGGATGGCTTTGTGTCATGCAGGTAAAACTCCACTACCAAACTCTGCTAGGAACGCAGCCTGGCACATAATTCCATGCAAATAACTTGCTAAGTGAACTGAGCTCCTCTCACCTCTGGAAAANCCTGACAGCCCAGGTGAAACCAGCCAGAAGTGACTTCTCCCGTCCTCCTCAGGAGGGAAGATAAATGTCATCAGTCATCAGCCGTCACAGCTTATACAAGGCACATTTTTCTCTCCCTGCTGCTGAGCTGAAACCACTCTGGAGGGAGAAGGGAAAGCACGGGGAGGGTGAAGGGGAGCTGTGAATCCTAAACTTCTCCTGTCCCTTGGGTGGCTCTGTCAGTGATAATAGAAAAATGTGAGTAAAGCTGGGGGAACCAAGACTTGGGTAGCCACCCGAGGCAGCCAAAGCAGAGAGATAAATGGGTGTCTGGGTGCAAAAAAAACCCTCCGAAAGTTAGCCCATCTGTTCCCAAGCAAGTTGGCGAGGAAGCAGTGTACTGGAAAAGGTTAAAGTGAGGGGAGGGGATATGGAGCTGGGAAGGCCAACTTCTCACCCACCTTCCAGGTAGTTCAAAGCTAATGGTGAGTAACAATTCCTGCAAATAAGTTAATTGCAGTCCCCAAAGCCAAGGAAATAGTTTCAGGGCAGCAGGCAGTGCTGGGCTGAACAGCTGGGCAGGAGCAGGCAAGGGATGGGGATATTCATCCCAAGAGACAGGTGTGTTTCCTGGGAGCCAAATTCTGATTTGCGTGAGCTTCCCCTGCCCTGAGTTTCAGTGGGAGATAAAATTATGGGTCTCCTCTTCCCTGAAATCCTGGTTGTTGCTGCTCAGTGTCCCTTGGCAGGGCAAGAGAAGGTGATTTCTCTGCTCAATTCAGACATTTTCTTGGGGATACCTGGCGCAAAACATCTTCTATGTATTTAACAGTCTGAGGGGAGCCTTAGCCATGATCTTGTCCAATCCCTCCTGGAGCTCAGGCAACCTCTTGGCATCCATGACATCCTGTAGGAAGTGATCTCTCACTCCAGAGTCCTCTGTTCCATGGGAAGTGGTGGAGTCACCATCCCTGGAGGAATTAAAAAACTGTGTAGATGTGGCCCTTGAAGACATGGGTTGGTGCTGGATTTGGCAGTGCTGGGGTAATAGTTGGGCTTGATAAACTTGGAGGGCTTTCCCAACCTAAATTACTCAATCAAGAATCACTTATCCCATCCCAACAGCATCCCCAAGCCATGGGCTCTGCCAAAACACCTCCATGTGGGCAAGGCCCATCCTGGTATTTCTGCCCTCAATTCACCCGAGGAGAAAAGGACAAATCCTGCTGAATCCAGGATGGCTTTGTGTCATGCAGGTAAAACTCCACTACCAAACTCTGCTAGGAACGCAGCCTGGCACATAATTCCATGCAAATAACTTGCTAAGTGAACTGAGCTCCTCTCACCTCTGGAAAACCACTCCTGAACCTTCTGTGACTCACGATGTCCTCGGGTAAACCAGATACTGGAAATCATTCCCCACTTCAGAATTTGTTCTTGGGCTTATTCTGCTCAATAGGTGAACTGTGCAGATTGGCAGCACTGGGTCACAAAGACGACGGGCGTGTTTTGTTCTCCTTCCCAAACATGCCAGCAGTCAGTGGGGTGGGATGAGTCCTGGAAGCAGTGGACACATGGCATTACCAGATTTTGGAGCCTCCCCGAGCAATCAAACTTTGTGTAACACATCACTCTGAGGGAGAATGGACGCAGGCAGAGAACGTGGCTCAGATTTAATCTCCTTGTATTAAGTTCACACATAAATAGTTACCTGGGAATTTGCTGCTTGGATCTGCCCCACTGACCAACCTTGGTCACGGCCTGGGAAATTCTCCTTAGTGAGGTGATTTGCATAAGATGAGCCAGAGGAGAGGTGCCAAGGAAAAGAATTATTTCTTTTTTTTTTTTTTTCCCCCTGAATGCATCAGGCAGCATTTGCAGTATTTGCCCAGAGGATATTCAGTTCTGGTATTGCTATTTTTGTGGTGGCTTCTTTGCAGTGATTAATTTAAAGTGCTAGCATCAGGAATCATGGGAACATATGAGAAACCCAGTTTCACTTTTAAAATAGAAGTTAAGTTTTATTCCCAATGCTACAGAAAAAAAAAAACTGGGAAAAGGTCATTATTAAAGATGTAAAACTCCCCTCTGCTTCTCATCTAATCTCATCCTTTTTCATTCCATTTCTTAAATTGGAGAAGAAACCCTCTCGCTTAAAGTGCACCAGATGGTTGCATATCACCAAAATGGAAAAGCTGGTGTCATCCAACCTTTTGGAGCAGATGCCCCGATTTTCCACACAGGCATGGCAGCCACCACCTTTCCAGTGTGCTTTTTGGTGCTCACCTTTTCAAGAGCTTTCCTGGCAAAGTTTGGCTCGTGGTTCCCAAACTAGTAAGTGAGGTGTGAGGACTGGGGAGGATGTCTCTTCCCATTGCTTCCCTGTATATAAATGGAATTTTCCCCCTTCCCACCCAGCAGTGTGGCACTGAGCTGCTCTTGGTCAGGCAGGAGAAAGCCAAGCTTTTTCCAAATCAATCCCAGACAGGAACTACCATAGGATTAAAGCCACTCAGGTGTTCAAGCAGCTCAGGTTTGGTACAGCAGGTCCAGTGTGCAGGGGGTCAGGCCCATCACATTTTTCTTTATCCACTGGCTTAGGGTCATGGAATTACAGAATTGTTTAGGTTAGGAAAGAGCAGTGCCTGACTCACCTGGCTGCATCCTCCTGTCAAGAGAGTTGTAGAGAGCCAAAAGGTCCCACCTGAGCCTCCTTTTCTCCAGGCTGAGCCCCCCTCAGCTGCACCTGGTGTTCCAGACCCTTCCCCAACTCAATTCCCTTGCCTGGACATGCCCCAGCCCCTCAGTGTCCTCCCTGAATGGAAAGGCCCAGAACTGAACTGAGGGTTTGAGGTGCCTCAGCAGTGCCCAGCACAGGGGGACAATGTGTGAGACATGAGCTCGGAGCTGAGATTTCTGCAGCATTTCTGCCACATCCTTGAACTCAAACCCCTCCACTTTCATGGATGTGTCCACACATACGCTCTGCTTCATTCCCAGTGATCCATCCCTGCCTCAACAAGTCACCTCCTCATGTCCCCTTGCCTATCCCAAGGCTTTTCTATCCTCTTCTGTGTGTCACCTTGCATTTATTTTGCCCTGTGTATCCCTCCCCTCTTGTTCATCCCATTGTTTAAGCCACCCTGGGATGAATCTCATCCCTCATGGCAAACCCTTCAGAAGCAGAGAAAGGATAAGCCACAGCACTGACAAAAAACATGCTCATAATTCTGCCCTTTACCTCCACATTTACCAAATTGATTTTTGAGCTGCTTGCAGTCAGATTGCAATAAATACACTTGAAATCCCCTGCACGTAATGGTTTATAAATTGTGGATCATAATTCAGCTTGGGTTTGGTTTGCTGGCTGCCTTAGGGCCGTGCATGTGCACCCGTGTTTTCCTTTCTCCAGTCCCTCATCCCGCACGACTCTCTGGCAGAGGAATAAATTGGGAATAATAGAAGCTCTGCTGTCTAAATTTCACTTGTCAGTTGGAAAATTTCGTGCAGGGCATGAAGTTCTTGCAAATAGCGCAAGGTAAAAGAAAAATAAAATACTGACCTGGATGGGGGAAGCTTTGCTAAGCCCCCAGGAGTTTGAGCCTAGGGAAGGAAGAGCAGCTTGGGAAGAAGAAGCATCAACCAGCAGGGCAATGCCTCCTTGATGGGGCTGGGGATGATTCCAGCAAAATGACTCTAGCACAACCTTATCCCTGCAGCCACCATCCCCAAAAACACAGTGGCAAAGGCAGTGGGAGGGGAAGTGGGAGGGGTTTGAGCAGACAGGGAGATCCCCGTGGGATGCAGAGTCGGAGCTGGAACTCAGTGCAGCACCCAGGCAGGAAAATCCATATCTGCCTCAGATTTATGACCTGTCGGGGGAAATGGAGCACAGATATTTTTAAAACGTGGGGCCATTAAGCTTTCCAAATGGGCCAGCTCACCTGCTATTTTAACAACACATTGTGACAACATCTTATTTTACAAGCGGTCCTTTCGGACTTATTAACTCTAAGCTGTCTCATCCCATTTGGAGTGAGGAAAATGCCATCAAGATCACCCTGAAACTGTTTAATGAGCTTTTTTGGGGCAGAGAAAATTTAAGCGCCAGGCCAGGACTTCAGGGAGTCAAAAAATACGGATCAGGAGTGCTGGTATTTATACTGCTTTTTGTTTTCCTGCTCTTCCCTCTGCGTGACCTTGTGTTTACTGCGGGATAGGTGTGTGGGAGTCCATGAGTTGCATCTGGAATCCAGTGACTGTAACATGATGAAGAGGATGGGAATATTTAAAGCATCATCCTGGCAATAGTGTCTGCAATAGTGGCACATCCCCTTTTTTTTTCCAAAAATCCTTTTCCTGAAAAAATACACCTGCTGGAAGTGTGCCCTTGGGCAAGTGGAGAGGCAGCGCCAAGAGAAACGGGAGTGAGGTCATGGAAAAGGGAAAACCAACTCAGTCTCGCATCTGGGAGTTGGCTGCCAGCATGGAAGAAGAGTGGAAAAAGGGACTTTGGGCTTCCCAGCCTATTGCCAGTGGTGGAGGCAGCCCGAGAATGGGGATGGGATTAGAAACTCAGCTCTGCACTGTTTTTTTTTCCCCAAACAAGTTTATTTCAGATGATGATAATTATAATAATGATAATAATAACAGTATAAGAACAATAACAGGCTTTGGGAAAAATCATGTCTTCTAATGAGACTCTGGGAAGCAGGTGAGTTTTCCCAGAGGATCCCGGTCCCTTGCCAAGCGCTGTTCCTCCCCGTCCAAGGCAGGGATGTCAGGATGGTGGTCTGGGCACCCATTGTGCAGCATCATTGCCCCTTTGCTAGAGCAGGGCTTTCCAGCAGGAACACACTGGCACCCAGCTGGAGGAGCAGGCCGAGGAGATATATGTCACATCCCACAAAACCAAGAAAGAAATGGTAGGATTTAGAGGCAAGGAGTGACAACTTTCAGCTCTGGTGGCATTCACTGCTCTTGGGGACGGTGCATGGGAATGAACAGGTGCAGCAAGGCAGGTGAATTTTGGGAAAAGTGCCAGGTGCCAAAGAGAAGCACCTGTGGTGCTCCATTGCTGCCTTTCAGGGATAACCACATCCACCTGCAGAGGCTTCAGCCACACCAGGGCTGTGGATTCCTTCACCTGTGTCCTAGCCCTGTTTTCAGCTCTAAAGAAGGCTTGTGGAGGCTGCTGGCAGCTTCAGGAGCTGGGGGGTAGGAGGTGTTGGGTGTAGGTGCTTGGAGGCTCTTGTGGGTACTGTAGGATGCACAGGTAGGAGATTCAGCAGTTTTGGAATACCTCTTAGGCTTGAGTGTCTGTCACAGAGAGGTTTTTTTACAACCAGTCCTTAATAATGAAAATAATTTGCTGAGGTCTCTGCTCTGATTCCAAGAGTTTATATTTTCCTATGGTGAGCACCGTCTATTTTTCACCCTTAGGAATGCAAAAGGAAACCTTTCCCCTAATTCTTGGCAGAGCATTCTCCAAAGTGCTTGTGCTCTGCCTTGCTCCTATTTTATTTATGTTACAATCACAGCAGTGCTTTGCTTGGAAAAATTGAGAAAGTAGCCAAGAAGAATACACACAACTGCCCAGGAGAGATAATCAGTTGTTAAAACATGCCTGCTGCTCTAATTAGAAAGGAAATGAAATTAGATTTAAAGTGGAATTAACTGAAGGCTGCCTTATCCTGTCCATCTACTCTGCTTGCCCAGCCCTTCTGGATAAATAAGATGGAAATGAAAAAAGAAAGGTGATTTCTGAAACCCCCCACCCTGGGCCTCAGCCAGGGAAAGACATCCCTTCCAATCTGCTCATCCTAAATGTACCTTCAGCTTTGGTATCACCAGTTACAGAGTTCTTGTGGAGCTTGTGTTTCTCCACTGCCTTGTACTAATTTTTGGCCTCGAGGGAATAGGCAGAAGTGGATGGATTGTGCCTAATAGATGACTTAAGCTCTTAGAAATAATTTTTTTGTTTATTAAATCTTAGTTGATCACATTTGGTATTGTCTCCTTCTCTGAGGGAAGGCTTAAAAGGGTCAGTGCTGCTGATATAGTGGAAATAACACTAACAGACTCCTGTGCGAGAAGGAGCACTCTGGCTCTCAAATCCATCCCCTTGAGGGTGAAAGGGTGGGATAGGTACTACTACTACTACTACTATTGGCTTTTCCCTTGGATGGAATTCATAGGATCACCAAATGGTTTGGGATGGAAGATCCTCTAGTTCCATTGGGATTCCAATAAATCCCAACCTTCTGCCTGGCTCTCATGGCTGCCTCTAAGGAGATCCTTTGCCAATAAATGAGCCAATTGCTGGATGGCTAAAAAATGTACCTTCCACATCCTCTTTAATTTGTACTTCCACAAAACTGTCAGGGAAGTGAAATGCAATCGATGGCTCAGACCTGAAGGCTTCAATTTAATCTCTGCAATGATTAATCTCTGAAGAGTCAAAGTTTCTCTTGTTATCTCTTTTTTTCAGTGCCACCAGAGCCCTATCCCATCACACTCAGACAGAATCCTCAGGTAATTTCCTACCTTTGCACTTGTCATTTCCTTTCTTTAAATAAAACCCCTTCCTCATCCAGAGGGTCAGATGTACCAGTTGAATCCAAGTGAAACCCTGTTCTCTGGTTGAGGGATTGGCAAAAATGAGCAAGGGGGATGATCTGTCATAGGCTGCCCAGAGGAGTTGTGGCTGCCCCATCCCTGAAAGTGTCCAAGGCCAAGACTGATCAGGGCTTGGAGAACCCTGGGATTGTGGAAGGTGTCCCTCCCCATGGCATCTTGTTTGGTTAAGCCCAGACGTGGCCCAGTCCTTGGATCCAGCATTGTGAAACGAAGTCTCTGCCCTCTCCAATCTGCAGAGCTGCAAGGAGTCCACCATGTAGGAGCTGTGAGATGGCTGATCTGCACAACTTTGTGGAGTTTTTTACTTGTTTCTGGGTATTTTATTCTGTTGCAATCAGCTCTCAGGCCTTGCTCCCTTTCTGACCATTTGTTGTGCTGATTGTTTGCCATAAAAAGTTGGGCCTGAGCCAAGGAGAGAGGCAGCCTGTAAACCAGCTGGTACCTGGAGCTGGTCAGAGCACTGGGCTGATGCACAGATTATTTTGTGATGACTTATTTTGATCCAGAGCCGTGAAGAGGTGAAGGTTTGGTCTTTACCAGACTGGAGTTTCACTCACCTTAAAAAAAATCCCCAAAACACCAAAACCACAAAGTCCACCAAAAAACCCAGGCTCTACTCATTGAGCCAAATGTTTGGCTCCTTCTTCAGGTCCAGTTCATACTGAAAAAGTAGTGAATAAGTGTTCAATATGAGCTGAGACTTTATACTTGATGGTGGTCCACAGGAGATGGAGATTTTGGGGTTGCTCCATGAGGGTGTTGGCAGGACACTGAGACAGGAGGAAGCATCACTGATAACTCCTGCTTACATGACCTGACTGGTGCCAGCTCAGAAAAGACTTGTGGTGTAAAAACTTGCTCTCAGAAAAATTGGGAGGGAAAAAACCCAAACCAAAACAAACAAAAAAACCCCCCAAAAAACTGTGATGAAGAAGGGATGCTGGGAAGTGTGAGCAGCTTTTGGGTCCCCCTGTCACCTGCAGAATGCTCCTGCCTTCCCCCAGGTGCAGCTATGGTGGGGGGATGACTTTCCCTCATCGCTCCCAGGTATTTGGGATGTCCATCTGGGAACTTGGACTGCTCAGGACACTTGCTGTGCAAGATATGGCATGCAGTCAGGGTGGGATCACAATGCTGCTGGATTGGAAAGAAGTAACAATTCATGTCTCTGTTCCTGGGTCACTTGAAATTAATGAATGGCTTTGCAAAAATTGGCCACTTTCCTTTTATTAATGTGGTTTGGGCTCCTTCTTTGCCCATGGGTGTCCAAGCACAATTAGGTCATGCTTTCAAGCTCTCTTCTAGCCTGGAAAATACAAGATTTTATTTTGTAATGAGATGCTCTGCTCATCTCACGACTCCTGAAGCAGGGTCTTAAATGCAGGGGGGAAAGCAAATGTAGTGAGCAACCACTCACTGTAGTGATAACACCACGCTCTGGTGTGACTGGCATGTGGATATCCATCAGTAAGAGGCATAAAACTCCACACCAGGATTCACAGGGATGTAGTGAAGTCATCCCAAAGCATTTGCTGCCTGATGCTTGCCTAGGTCTAGCTCTTAACTGGTCTTAAAGGGCCAAAAAATGGGAGGCTACCACAGGGAGGCTGAAGGAAGGCCCTGGTTGTGAGGCAGGGTGGTATAAGTGGCTCGGAACCCCATCCAAGCTCTGACTTTTATGTTACAGATGGATGAGAGGAGCAGGAGAAGGGGCATTTCCATGAGACCACACTGAAGAAGTATTTGGCAGGACGGATTACTTTGTGGGCAGAGATGCTGGAGGAGAGGAATATTAAGGAGAGTTTGGAAGCTTTTCTTCTCTAAGGGACTTTGATGGATGTGTGCATGTAAAAAGGAAAAGCCCCCAAAAAGCTGCTGTGGTTTGAGCATCACAACTTTCCTGCCAGCCACTGGGAACCTCAGGCCATTGTTCCCTCTCAAGCATCACCCATCTCACCTTTATTCTGCTTTTAAAGTGTTAGTTTGGGGTGTCTGGGGGGATTTGGGTGTTAGGCTGGCTCCCTCTCCTGCTTCACCCATGGGGGCTGCATGCCTGGATGATGGTGACAGCAAAACAAGAGGGGAAAAAAGAAACCACCTGCACAGAAGGGGAAAGTGATCAATCCGAGGGGAAGGAAAAAACCAACCCAACTTGTCCTCTTACAGCATAAAAGCCCTCCTACCCTGGAAAGAAAAAAAAGCCAGAGTGAAATGAAGGTAAATGCCAGAGGTTTAAGTACCATGCTGCCAAGTGTGTTTTAAAGGTTACCTTTCAGGGGGTTGGAGAGAGAGCGAGTGAGCGACAGAAAGGGAAGGAGTTGGAGCATTTCCCCTTGCGAGGGCCGCTCCAGCTCTTAATGGATTTTTATATCCCTGTCTCCATTTTGTGACATTATTAAAATTGCTTATTTTTAATTTTGTTTTCCCCTTCATCTGGGGGAAGGGGTCAGAGAGGGGAGCAGGAGGGCAAACTCTGTTGCCATGGCAATATCCAGCTGCACATCTGCATAGCTGATTCGGAGCAAAAACGAAGTTTTGGGTAGTTTTTGAAGAGAAGAGAAAGGAGCAGTGTCTAGGTGTGTGTGCATGCTGGGACAAAAGTCACAGGGTTTAATTACAGGCATGGGGAGGTGACATTTCCAGTGCTTACCTGGAGACAATAGAGAAATGAGGAGCCTAAAGGAAGGTAAACACCTGTGTGTAATGGGAAAGCTGTACGGCAGAGCCCCCCTTTGAGGTCCATCTAGCAAATATCATGCCATTTCCTGTTCAAAAATATGCCAGATTTCCTCTGGAAGGGCGATTCCAAAGACAGCAGCAGAGAAAGAACAGAACTTTGCTATCTGAGGGGAGGGGAGCAGCCTTCCTCCCATTCCAAATCCAGGAATGGGGGAAATCCATATGTTGCAGTGGGGTGGCTGCAACCTGCCCTGGGAGACAGCCTTGGCCCATGGAAGAATCAAGGAGACGATATTTGGTAGATGTTTTCAGATAGAACAACTCCCCCGGAGTCCCGTGAACACCCCCTTAAGTACAGGATTCCCGCGGGCTACATTCAAACTGACCAATAGGGGACAGGATTTTGGGTACACGTGACCAAGGGAACAGGGAGAGAGGAACTCCGTGCCCCAAGCATCCACTTATGCCCACCTCCCCCACGGGGAGCACCTCTTCAACCATACACTGAGGGTGTCTGCTGTACTTACAAATCCTGCTTTCTCCTTCCAGTTCCTCAGCCCTTGGATTGGGTTTGCTGTCTTTAATTCTATTTTCCTGGAGGAAACTCTCTGCCCAGTGGTGCCGGGAGTCCCTTGTGGCCAACTGAGCTCCGGATCATTCAGAAGAAGCTATCTGCCCAGAAAGTCCCATTTTCCCCTCCTGTCCAGCCGTTGGGGAGAATCCTATTTCAACAAAGCTTTGTTACCTGCCTGGGTAAGTTCCTTACCTCTCTTAAGTGCCTCATCCTCATGACACGCTGGCCAAAGGAAAAAAAGCCCATTTTTAGTTTTCTGCATGGGTTGAACAAGTCACACCAGGGCTAAACTTGGCTGGGAAGTGGCATTTCTGCTGGTCACCTCCCTTTTCCCTGTGCAGCTGACTGATGTCTGGGGCTGCTTGCTGGGAGCAGAGTAGTGCTGGAAGCACAAGTCTTTGCCAGGGCTGGCTGAGTGTGCATGCTCCAATTTTCTATCATTCATGGCACCGTGGGATCCTGGGGTGCTCAGCCTTCAGCAACCAGGGATGGGAAAGGGTCTTGAGGTGCTCTGACTGCTGGGCAAGGGAGATGCTTCCTACCCACTGCCAGTATCATGGAGCAAAAGCTCATGGAGAGGAGGCAAGAAGCCATGCAGAGACTGGGGTTATCAGCTGGGATGGTTTATCATGACATAATAGCATCCCACATGGCTTAGGCCTTCCTGACAGGACAAAGGGGTGCCAGTCTGACCAGGGGGCTCAGGAGGTGGCAGAGAGGGCAGAGCCCCCAGCACAATGGCAATCTCCACCTCTGCAGGCCCTGCTGGGCACCCTAAATGGGCTCTTGCTGGGTGTCAGGTGGCCTCCCTGAAACGAATTATCACCCTGGCAGGGAGGCTGATGCAATTTCAGTTTCTGCTGCTCTTATCAGATGTTCTTGGAGCCCAGCAGGCCCCAGCAGCATGGCTGTGCTGGCACTGGGGGAGGTGGGAGAGCATGGTGGAGGGGGTGCTCCAGCACTGAGCTCAGTTTTAGCCGCTCTCACAGTTCCTGCAGTGAGGGGTTTGTGTTAATCACACGTACAGACAGAGAGAGGGGAGAAAATCCCTTGCGTGGGGTGCCCAGGCAGAGCAGGGTCCGTACCTGTAGGAGATGAGGGCTACAGAAGCCCCTCTCCCACCTGGCCACCAGCTTTCCTCCATGGAAGAGGCTTCAGCAGCAATCCCAGATCCTGGCGAGGACCCAGACAGGATAGGAGGAATGGTGGATGCTGCCTCTGCTTCACCTGCAGCCCCCTCTCTGGATGCACCTTCAATGGGTTGCATCTGCCCCACCGAGTGCCAGGGCAGGGACACAGAGGGACACCCCTGCACCCAGAGATGCCCAGGCGCATCACCAGGCACTGCTCCATCAGCAGTGGGGTGGGAACAGAGTTAACTCACTAAAACTTTTCACCTTCACATCTAAGATCTGTGTTTTGTCTGCAAACAGGGAATACCTCTAATAAAATAATTCAAATCTTTAATCCAAAGTAGGGGTGTTTCTGTGGTTTGGGGTTTTTTTTTATTATTTTTGGGTGGTTTTTTATTTTGTTTGTTGGGTTTTACCTCCAGGGTCTAAGTGATTTCTTTTATGATTTATTCTTCTGTTTCTTTTTCTCTGATTTAACCAGAAATCCCACCATAAAAATACACTGGAAACTCCAGGAGAAAAGTAGCAAGACAAGCAATTATTGGGAATATATGGAGCTGACACAGAAGTCATGGAGCATCCGGGCAGTGACAGGACTGGAAAGGCGTTAGCCTTTTTTGGGGGTTTTCTTTTTTTTCTTTTTCTTCATCTGTCTGTTTGGATTTTTGGTTTGGTTTGGTTTGGATTTTTGAAAGAGCAGGGTTTGGCATCCTCACTTAAGGAAAGCACCAGCACCTATTTCGGCTTGTTTATGGGGTGGTGGCAAAGGAGAAAGGATGAGCTCTCAAAAAGGGGAGAAAACCACTGGTTGCCCCCTCCTGAGATGATTTCTGTGTGCCAGTGTATTTATTTAGGTTAGTATTAATTTCCTGTGCCTCCCAGCAGCCCAGGGTGGCACCCCAGAGAGCCAGGCCAGCCCTGCAGGGCCCCCTGTGCCCACAGTGACAGCTTAATGTGGCCAGCACTTGATCAGGACTCATGTTTATTGCTTTGGGTGATAATGCCGCTACAATGGGAGGGGGGTAAAGCCAGAGAAGAAAGGGAGAGATGGAGATTTAATTGGATAATTCTCACTGAAGCATCTCCTGGTTAACCAGCCAGAACCCCACCTGCATCTTTCCATTATTTTGCATGTTAACAAGGTCTGCATCCCAGGAAGTGGCTGGTGGGGTGTGAGGGGTGATTAAACTGGGCAGCGCCACTTCCATTTATTCTCCAGGGGACTAAAGGATGGAGCTGGATGTTGGTGCTCCCATCCAGCAGCCCTTGGAGAGCTGGGTACCCAGCTAGGCTCTTGCTTAGGATGCTCACACACAGGCTTGGAGCAAAATGCAGCTGTTGAGGAGCTTGGGCAGCTTTGGTGTCATCAGGAGCAGACGCCATCCACCACCAGGGAGAGGAATGATGGGGCGTTGGCATGGAACTGCCATTAGGGTAAATAAACAGGAGTTTATTTTGCCTTTTCCCCTGCATTTGACCAGTAACAGCACTAAGCAGGGTAGTGGGAGCAGAATCATATAGTCATTCAGATTGAAAAAAGGACCTTTAAGATCCTCAAATCCAACCGTTCCCCCAGCACTGCCAAACCCACCACTAAACTGTGTCCCCAGGTGCCACATCCATGTGACTTTCACATCCCTCCAGGGATGGGGAGTCCTACACTCCCTTGGCAGCCGGTGCTAGTGCTTGATGACTCTTTTCATGAAGAAATTTTTCCTAGTATCCGATCTAAACTTCCCCTGGTACATCCTGAGGCTTTCTTTGTTTCCTCTTGTGTTTACCTGGGAGCAGAGATTGACCCCCACCTGGCTGCCCCCTCCTGTCAGGGAGTTGTGGAGAGCCAGAATGTCCCCCCTGAGCCTCCTTTTCTCCAGGCTGAGCCCCTTTCCCAGCTCCCTCAGCCGCTCTTTGTGCTCCAGCACCTTACACAGCGCCATTC